>OY992876.1:159569000-159724000 GCA_963921405.1 Cepaea hortensis
TTTTAATATATTGATTGATTGATTGATTGATTTAGGAACCGACATCACAGCATTCGGGACATTCCCATAAGCGCTCCGTCCCCATCCTCAGCAGCCAGCGAAGAGTTCCAACACTAATAGTTCCAGTAGCAATCTGATTATATGTCCGTCTCGCCTTTCCTCCAAGCGCCGAGCGTCGGCCAGATCCCCTCGTCACACCTCGCTGTCTCATTCTTACCAGACTATGGTGATCCATCTGCTCCTCCGAGGTGTACATGTGCTCCCACAAGGCCGCAACCACGTCTGCCTTGTCATGCATCAATACTCCACCAAGTTTTGCCGAGCCAGCCAATCTGTCCGCCTGTTCATTCCCCAGCACACCGGCATGCCCAGGAGAAAAGATCCAGGTGATGCTTACTACCCGTGACCTCCGAAGCGAAGCAAGCCACTCTGCACGAAGCTTGCCTGTTCTCACCCTTCTCAGCATGCTTTCTGAGTCAGTTACAATCACAATGTGTGTATGTATCGTGTTTTCTATCCAGCGGAAAGCTGCACTCACCGCCTCCACCTCCATTCTTAAGCTAGATGTAGTGTTATCATATGCCAGGCTCTCCTGCACCAAACGCCGACCATTAGTTTTTGCCAAGAACCCCCAGGCACTTCTCCTGCCTCTCAACACTGACCCACCCGTGTAGATAATCACATCACCCGGGCGAGAATTTTCCTGAATTAGTTGCTGAATTTCCACTTCCGTGGCCCCTGCTGGCCACTCCCTGCACTCCCGGCTCAATGTTATTACAACTCTGCACAAGTCTGACTGCACGGCTGGCACTCTGACCCACTCCTCTCCTCGCCTGATGTTCTCCAAGGGGCACACCTGTCTGATCATATCCTCCGCCTGAGCCATCCATGATTTCCCTCTTATCAGTCTCTGACCCTTAACTACGTCCAGCGCCTTATGCAACAGGTGATCTGTGTCTGCAGCTACTCGGAGGTATGCCTTCGCTTGCATCACCTTGTGCCTACTAGCAACAGTAGGCAGACAAAGGATGTAACGCATACACACTACTGGAGTGTCTCTGGTGCATCCCAGAATGACCCGCATCGCTTCATTCTGTATGCGCTCTAATTTCACCAGCTGACTCTTTGAGACAGTGAGCAGTCCTAGTCCATAATCAATCACTGAGAGGATCAAGTGCTGGTATAGTGTGAAGAGCATTCTCTGCTCTGTGTCCATTGCAGCCATAGTTTTAAGTGCATTGAGTCCCTTTAATTTTAATATATTCTAACACTTAACCACTTCATCATGTTTCTCTTTATCAAATACTTTCGTATAATCTATAAAGCACATGTATGTCATACTGTTTCTCTATTGATCTCATTATGTTTCTTAACGTGTTTATCATATTATTTACACCTTTCCCTTACACACAACCACTGTTCTTCACTAATTTGCCATTGTATTCTCATTCTTGTTTTTCTCGGAGGAGCAAATGGATCACCATAGTCTGGTAAGAATGAGGCAGCGAGGTGTGACGAGGGGATCTGGCCGACGATCGACGCTCAGAGGAAAGGCGAGACGGACATATAATCAGATTGCTACTGGAACTATTAGTGTTGGAACTCTTCCTGGCTGCTGAGGATGGGGACGGAGCGCTTATGGGAATGTCCCGAATGCTGTGATGTCGGTTCCTAAATCAATCAATCAATCTTGTTTTTCTCATTATAATTCTGAGTAGAAGTTTGGTGACATGGTTTATGAGACTGAATACATGAAATTCTCTACATTCAATTGCTCCTAATCTTGTAGGTAGAGTTATAAATAAGATTTAAGCATATCATTAGGTATAAATCCATTATTGTAAATATCATTCAACAATGTCATTAACATTTCTATTAAAAATTCTTCCAGTACTTCTAATCCTTCTACTGTGATTCCATCTGACCCAGCTGTTTTCTTTCTTCATAAGTTTTATAGCATCTTTGCCTTTTTCTTTTAGAATATGCGAGCCTTATTGGCAGTGTACAAGAGAGAAATCTGTGGAAAAACATTATCACCAAGAAGAAGAAGAAGAGCCTTCTTAGTTACTTTCTTTTGTTGATTCTGCTCTTTCTATTATTATTTAACCTTGTATGCATTAATTCCATCTCTTTATTACAGCACCTTCTTCAATTATTACCTTTCCTGTTTTTTTTTATTTCAAACATTTTGTGTTTACTCTTGTTTTTCCTCCTGTCATATCATTGATCTGTCTGTGCATATTTTTTGTGTCATTAACAGTAACTAAATCAATATTTTTGTACTGCTCATAATCCATTTTCTTTTGTTGTGATCTCATGTGTCTTTATTTATTTTGTCATGTGCTTCTTTCTTCTTCTTCTTCGTTCATCCAGTTTTTTTTTCCGGATGTGATTGCGTTGTGCCTGTTTACAGCAAAGCTGCGTTCTTGCGCCGTTAGGCCGACACATCCGACTTCTGCGGGCATTTGTTGACCGGGTTAACCATCCCGGGGATGTGCTTCTTTGATATTGTTACTTTGTTTTTTGTCCATCAACTTTAAGATTTCTTCAGTCATCCATTTTTTCTTGGCTGTTTGTTTCTTTTCCAGTTTTTCTTGGCTGTTTGTTTCTTTTCCGGTAACATCTCAATGCTTGTTTAATTAATTTAGTTCCTTTTAGTTATTACATTGTAAATGCTTTTAACAATCACTATGGATTATTTTTTTAAATTTCTGTACCTGCTTTAAGAATATCTTAGTAAGTCGCATGTTCTTCCTCAACTTCTTTTTTTTTTTTTTTGCTCTCGGATCATTAGCACACACATTATGCTCAGTGCCAACTGGCATTGGCATTCACGTATCTCCACTGATCTCAATGTTCTGGATAAATTCTGTTGATATTCCTCCATGTCACTGTCTCTGTCCAGCCAGCGTAATTTTTGGTCAATCTGCCCCTGTCTTTTCTATCCATGATCATTCCATTCATTTGATGTTTGCCAACACCTCTATGCTCATTATATGGTCAAATACCACTGTTTGTATCCTTATATCTGTAATCTTTCATTAGCCTTTTCTAAGCACTCGCTGTTAGTTACTCTTGCAGCCAAAGTATCCACAACATTTATGTCAGAAACCACATCTCTGCTGCCTTACAACATTACAAGTTTCACTGTCATACAGCAAACTGGCTCGATATAACATTTAATTACTCTCTGACTCTGAATGATAGCTTATTGCAAGAAGACACTTTTCATTTTCTGAAGTATAACTTTGGTCTATTCTATTTGTAATCTCTGTTATGCATCTATCTGACATTATTGTCTCTAAATATTTGAATTTGTCAACTTGATTAAGCATTCTGTCTTCTAAGGTTACACTGATATTATCTTCTTCTTTAATATAACTATTGTATCTGGTTTCTTGATATGTAATTAAAGTCCTTTTTTCTGCATTCTCTATTAGTACAATGTCCAACAATTTGTGTACATCTTTCGCATTTTTAGCGTCTGCACATTTCAGAATTGTTTACATTATGATCTCCAAAACATAATCCTGGCCTCTCTTTGATCTTTCTCATTATTACTTCGCTATAGAGAGAGAAATAATCCGGTCACAAAATATATCCATCTTACTCCTTGCCTTGTCTGTTCATTTTTTATCTTTATTTCCCAATTTAATTGTTGCTACTTGTTTCCAGTAAATATGTTTTATTACTGTTAGAAATTTTTCAATTTTAATTTCTTCTGACATTTTGGTCACTTCTTCATGTTTCACTGTATTAAATGCTTTGGTATAAACTATAATCTACAAAGCACAAGTAGATGTCTTTCTGTGTCTCTACTGATCTCTCTATTAGTGTTTATAATGTGTATATTGCATTGTTTATACTCTCTGATACAATGAACAAATCAACTGAAAATAGAAAGTGGAAAGGATTGTAGTAGTTGTGTTAGTGTCCTTTCATCTTTGCCTTTATTTCCTGATGAAGAATGTGTAGCTGTAACATCCATACTGTGATTTGTTACTGTGTCCAGATAAACTGATGATTTCCACTTTCCATTTATGCTTTTTATTCATTCTATTTGTTCAGCTTTACTAAACATTAGTACTGTCGTTGTAACTATTTATGTCCAAGCCAGGTGCTATTAAATAACAAGGCTCTGAGTCAGATGATGTTTTAAAGGGATATTGGTCTGGAAGTGAAGTAACAAATGAGAAAATAAACATTGAAACTTACAAACAGGACAAACTGGGTGAGCCACAGTTGTACAAGATTGCATAAGTAAGTGTTTAAAAAGGCTCTGACTAAAGTGAGGGCCCTCAGGGCCCAGAAACATTTATTTCATCCATCCATTGGTCTAGCAGTCCACCACACACTCAATAACTGTACATATCACCCCAGAACGTTCATAATCACCTAATGAGGCCGAGTAAGGGATACTTTTTACAATAAATAATTTGGGACTGTTATTCGCGCCTAATAGTTTACTACACATGGTGTGTTGCAAGAAACCATTTAAAAACTGTAAATCAGAAAAACATTATTTTACAAAACAGGAAACTACATATCTGAAGCTAGATGTGATATGTAAAATAACAGTCTCACTTCTGAACTTAACAGTAATAACAGTCACTGTTAATAACAGTAACACCATGATGTCTGGTAATATGCACTGTTTATGAATATATTATTATATTGCATGCATGCATGCTTTTTTTTCAAAATTCAATCTTGTCTCACTGTTCATTTTAAAATATTGATTGAAATAGTGAGACGGGTGTTAAATTACAGTGCAGCCCTCTTTATTTTAATAAATGAATCTTACTTAAACCACTAGAATATTTTTTAACAGATGCAAACCAGAAAGTATTTATTAATTTATTATATTTAACAAAATCAAAAGGATGGCTGGCAGGTTGCATGTTTTTCTGGTTCGATGTGGATGTGCACGATTGTTATTGTAACTACTTTAGTTTCGTCAAACCAAAATAAAATGTGTATTCCCTGCCATAATTGTTTAATAAAATTACTACATTTTTTAAATAGATGCATTAAAGATCTAAATCTGTCTGCCTTCAAAAGCCGTTACTAAGTTACTTTGAATCGTTACTTTCATAAGCACAGTACGGGTTGAGAGACAGCCAAGTTTACACAATAATCACTTGTTTTCCGTGTTGTTGTTTATTTAGTGTGCTCACCTTTTTCCGGCAAAATTTGTGCCGGAATCTTACTTATAAATAACAGACAATAAAAACTAATAAACCCAGTCTACAATAAGGCATTATGCATAATTTATAACCTTGAGCCTCTACCCTTCGCAAGTAGCATTCAGTAGCAGGGCTGCTGCCCCACGATTCTTTGTGTGCTTATAAGAAAGTGGGTCACTGCCACACACAACAAACCTTAAACTTAATGTTATATCCCTGTACATTCCCGTGCCCTTATTGGCGTAAAAATTATAAAATTGCCAATCAAACATGACATCCTCTTTCAATCTAGAAAATATGTGAGTTCTTGTAGCATATCCTGCTACATGATTCGGTTAAACACACGTAAAGATAGCTGCTTTCACAAAAATTCAAATTGTCCCATCGCGTCGATTCGCACAACTCTCGCTACGGATAACCCAAGCCTCTACACTTGGTCTAATGCGTGTGCTGAGATCGAAGACTAACCGTGCAATGAATGTAAACACAGAGTCACAACAAACATACCAGAGTGAAAGATGTTGATAAATGAACGGCTAATATATCCTCCTTTCGCAAGAACGGTGTACTTTCATGAAATAATGGTGAAATCGATGAAAATTTCAATTTCAAAGATGACAACATGCACAAGATAATCATAAGCACAATGGCGACACACCGCGTTGTAGCTGGATCGCCGCTAGCACAGCTGTGTATGGCGATTGGCGTGTCGATCAACTCGCGAGGATTTCATTGGTCAATCAAAGTTAACTAATTACATATGTCGACCAATCGTCATGACTCGGCGATAAAGCTTTTACACGCAAGAACCTTTCATTCTTGGGAAAATTAACGGATTAAAATTATAAATGTATATGCATTTATGATATTATTTTCCCCCTACATGGTTAGGAATGTCGTCATTAATATTACAAAAATAGGATAGATCTAAACTGTTTAGAAGATAACATAATAGTATTACTAACCACTGTTATAATGAACGCATAATTCACAAGTGGAAAGAGTTACAACAGTGTAATGTAAGTAAATAAAAAATATAATTATATTTATCTTTAAAATATTTAAATCTGTGATGTAATTTTACATGTATGCATTTATTCCTGAAGCCACTAAGACAGAACATAAACAAAATGACAAGTATTGATTGGCGATCACAGAAGTAAAATAAAGAAACAGAGATCACAGTACACACTAGACAACATAGAAATTTGAAGCAATGGTAGTTAGTAGTTACTAAACCAGGATTTGAATCTGTCATCTCCAAATAACGGCATGATCTCGCTACTTGAACAGTCAGTCTACTTCGGCGCATAGCAGGATTCGAATCCAGATTTGGTAACGATAATTTTCAATTGTTATGTTGTGTAGTGTATCCTGTAAATTACAGGCTGTAATCGTTATTTCATATTTCTGCCAATCAATGCCATAACAATGTTTTCCCGTAGTGAATTTGAAGTGTTAAACACTCGGCCGCGGAGTAACCACAATTGCCTTCTGATCGTCAGATGCATCCCCCACCTCCTTACCCGAATGTTTCGGTCCTTTTACCACATACAGTAGATTGCACGACTTGTTGCCTGGCATATTTCGCTGCATCTCGTCAGGTACATACTGCAGAAATCACACAACAGAAAATAATTTGTGAATTTGTTTGTGTTGTAATTATTAATAATCTATTTAAGATTTTAATAACGAAGACTCAAACAATAGAATGCACGATTTATTGCCTGTCATATTTCGCTACAGCTCGTCAGATAACATTATGCAGAAATCAAACAACATAAAGTAAAGTAATTAGATTAATTCTTCAAGCTAAGATTATATTTATTGTGTATAAGTACAGTAAAAGTTAAGGACCCTTTAAAGGCTTAAGACGCATTTGGGTATATGGTGCTAGATCAATATGTTATAAACCAACTGACACTCGGTGGGTGCTGTGGTCAATATCACGCCGGCAGTTTTAACTTCCTAAAATATTTCCTGGTACTAATTTTAAGCTGGGCTGATTTAGGCGCCCGGATCAGTTTTATTTCTTAGATCCCGTCTCGATTGAGATGGAAATGAGTAGGGGGGAGGTGTGGAAATATTCGAGCACATTTCTCCCGGGCAGACAGGTAAACGTGAGGGCTACTGCGCTGCCGCGTTTCCCTTTATACATAGTAAAAGTTTTAAAATTAAACAGTTCACTCTTGTTCAATACCTGGGCAACACAGTAATAATATCAGGTGGAAGATGCCACAAGGCGATAAATAAATGAATCGCCATATTTAAAGACTGCTTTTATAAGAATGAGTAACCTCATTAAAATAGACACATCACGACAATTTTTTTTTAAATTTTTTAATAAGATAACTGAAAAATTGTGTGGCCTGTTTTCCTGTACAGATGCGATTGTTCGAGAAAGGGTATCGATAAAGTGAATAACCTGTGAATAACATAGAAAAAGAGAACAGAAAAATCGCAACAACAGAAATAAGATTTCTGAGAAGAATAATCGATATATCAAGAAGAGATAAGATCAGAAATGAAGAAATCAGGACTAAAGTGGGGGTTATAGATGCACTAGATTTTATTAGAAGGCAGTAAGTCAAATGGTTTGGCCATGCAAGTAGGTTACCAACTACCAGCATACCACACCAATCTATGATGTACAGACCAGATGGAAGCAGAGGAAGAGGCCGACCACGTAAACGATGGACGGGGGGAATAGCAGAGTCCATGGGAATATCGATACATAAAGCCCATAGGCGGGACTCTCCCGCTGTTAATAGTAATACGTCACCTCGACATCGATAGGTACAAGAGAACCATGCTGAGATGAGATGAATAACCTGCGGGAAGTAGAGTTGTGGTGTTTTAGGACAGTGTTGAAAATATCGTCAAAATTACAAGGAAAAGACAAACGAAATGTATGGGGTATATCAACAGAAGAAGTTCTTCTTCTTCAGCGTTCCGAGCCATTGAGGTTCTTTGCTGCAGATACAATCCGTCTCCATTCGTCTCTCTGGTTGACCTTCTCTTGCCAGTCGTTGATTCCAAGTGCTTGTAGGTCTGTATATATATTATCTCTCCACCGTCTTCTTGGTCTTCCTCGGGGTCTACGGTCATTTATTTCCTGAGTGTAAGCGAGTTTTGTTTCCCTATTGTCTTCGATTCTTTCTATATGCTCCAACCATTGTAGTCTATTAGCCTTCATGATACCAGTGATTCCATCCATCCATCATGTGTCATGCCGGTAAGCGTGGGCGGTCATGTTCTGCCATTTCACTCGATCACCAGAGTCGTGGATCAGCTCCGTGTTTCTGTCTCGACCATGCCACAAGGCCAAGCCATCCAGGTACTTGCTTCTAGGTCTTCCCCTTGGTCTGTTCCCCTCGATCTTACCAGTTGTAACCAAGTTCTCCAAATAATTTCTTCTCATAACATGCCCAAAAAATTGTGATTGTCTACGTCTAATGTCTCTAATCAGTTTACGATCTTCATTTGTGATTAGCGGGGACTTAAACAGATCATAAATGTCTTTGTTACTTCTTCTTTTCCATTCTCCATTTTATGTATCCCTAATGGGTCCAAAGATGCGTCTTAAAACTTTGTGCTCAAAGGTTTGTAACAAGGCTTCGTCTCCTTTCGTTGTACAGAAGAAGTTGAATAGAAAAATTAGATTTTTTGTGGGGCATTACTAGACAAGGCGAACCATGATAAACTAGGCAACTTTAAAGAAGTTTGCCGTTGCTTTCCTTCTTGGCAGTGACCATATTGGCCGGGTGACCGTAGCCATTGTCTCGTTAAAGAGATCGCCTGCCTACCTTCGCGAAACTTGAGACCATAACCAACAACTATCTGTGGGCTGCTCTCAAAATTTCATCCACCATCTATATTCCGTGGTTCCTTGTGAACAACTTCCGAAAACGAATATGAAATAACCACACATCCTCCCCAGAAATACACAAATACTGCGTCCTCTGAAGAAAGAAGCGTTACGAAAAATACCATGGACAGACAGAAAAACCAACGACTAAGTCCTATAATACATCATTCATTGGCACCTTTCCGTCTCGACAGACGATAGTTTGGTACATTGTGCTTCAAAAAGGCTTAATAACTGTCATATGGCAATAACTACGATCCATGGCGGTGGCGAGTGTGGCTGGTAAGGCCAATTCTTGCTGCAAATGTTTGCCCACAGTAGGTGCATGTGAAAACATGGTCATTTCCATCATTTTGCACCATCTTACGTCTCTCACGCTCTGTGTGTGCTTTATCTGCAATCATTTTCTCCTTTGTCTTTATTCCATTTCTGATAGTTGCCCTCCATGCAACACGTTCAGCGGCGACGTGCTCCCATTGTGCATTATCAATGCCTGTATCAATCATGTCCCGCTTACATACATCTTTGTATCGTAGTAGAGGCCGACCCTGAGATCTCCTACCCGTCTGTAATTCACCAAAAAAGATGTCCTTTGGTATTCTACCATCATCCATCTTCCTAACGTGTCCTATCCATCTAAGTCTACGAAGACTTATACACCGTCACACAACCTGATCTTTCCAATACTTCAGTATTTGTGATTTTGTCTTGCCACTTAATACCAAGTATTCTTCGCAGACACCGCATATGAAAGCTGTTTAAACGTTTCTCTTGGCGTGAGTAAGTTGTCCAGGTTTCACTGCCATAAAGAAGAGTACTAAGGACACAGGCTTGGTAGACGAGGACTTTTGTTTTGGCAGTAAGCTTCCTGTTCTCCCAGACTCTTTTTGCTAACATGTTCATTGTCCTAACGTGTCCTATCCATCTAAGTCTACGAAGACTGAGCATGGAATACACCGTCACACAACCTGATCTTTCCAATACTTCAGTATTTGTGATTTTGTCTTGCCACTTAATACCAAGTATTCTTCGCAGACACAGCATATGAAAGCTGTTTAAACGTTTCTCTTGGCGTGAGTAAGTTGTCCAGGTTTCACTGCCATAAAGAAGAGTACTAAGGACACAGGCTTGGTAGACGAGGACTTTTGTTTTGGCAGTAAGCTTCCTGTTCTCCCAGACTCTTTTTGCTAACATGTTCATTGTTGTTGCTGCCTTGCCAATCCTGATGTTGATTTCCTGATCGAGGGATAATTTGCTATTTACCTCTGATCCTAGATATGTAAAATGGTCTACTATCTCCAGTTCGGCGTCGTCAATAAAGATTGATGGTACACCATGTGCACCTTGTGACATAATCTGTGTCTTCTTTTTGTTAATTGTTAAACCAAATTCAGAACAAGCATTGGAGAATGCAGATAGTAGATGGTGTAATTCTTCCTCAGAGTGGGTCGTAATCGCAGCATCATCCGCAAAAAGCAACTCTCTGATTAGTACCCTGCTAATTTTGGTCTTGGCCTTCAATCTCTGAGCATTATAGAGGCCACCATCTGAGCGTGAGTGAATGTATATACCGTCATCCTGATCACGAAAGGCATATTTCAGTAGAAGTGAAAAGTATATCCCAAAGAGGGTGGGGGCTAGTACACAACCTTGCTTAACTCCACTCTTAATTTCAAACTCTTCTGAAGTTGAGCCATCAAACTTGATTATACCCTTCATGCCTGTGTGGAACGATTCCACAATGGACAGAAGAGTTGGTGGGCAGCCAATCTTCTTTAGTGCTTTGAACAGACCCTCACGACTGACCAAATCGAATGCCTTTGTGAGGTCGATGAAGGCAATAAACAGTGGCTGATTTTGTTCCCGGCATTTTTCTTGCATCTGTCGCAATGAGAATATCATATCAATGGTAGACCGGTTCTGACGGAAGCCGCACTGTGATTCGGGGTAGACTTGATCTCCCAGGACTTGAAGTCTGCGCAGGACAATTCTGGCAAATACTTTCCCAACAATACACAGAAGTGAGATACCCCTATAGTTGTTGCAGTCGCTCCGATCTCCCTTGTTCTTGTACAGCGTTATGATGTTTGAATCTTTGAAATCCTGTGGGACTTGTCCTTCTCGCCAGCATAGCTCTATTAGCTGGTGGATCTGTAGAGCGAGGGTGTCTTGCCCACTCCTGATTACCTCTATTGGAATCCCATCTTTACCTGGAGCCTTGCCAGATGCAAGCTCATTTATAGCACACTTAACTTCTGTTATAGTGGGAAGTGTGTCCAGGTGGTCAAGAGTTGGCAGGGCCTCTATGGCGTTGAGGGCATCATCCGCTAGCTTGGTCTCACTTGAGTAAAGCTCTAAATAGTGCTCGACCCATCTATCCATCTGCTGTTTCTTATCAGTGATGATTTCTCCAGTCAAGATTTTCAATGGTGCACTTCTTTTGATCATTGGACCACAGGCTTTCTTTATCCCTTCATACATGCTTCTGATGTTTCCCTTATCACTTGCGATTTGAATGGACTCACATAACTTGATCCAATAGTCATTCGCACACTGCCTGCCAGCCTTTTGTACATCCTTCCTCGCTTGCTTCAGCTCACTCAGAGTGTTACGCGTTGGTCTTTCCTTGTTTCTTAAGAGAGCTATCCTCTTTTTATCAATCAAGGGCTGCAGTATCTGGCTGTTTGTCGCAAACCAGTCCTGCCTCTTATGATCCACAGTGCCGTAAACCCCTACCGCTGTTTTATAAATAGTTTCCTTAAGTTTACTCCATTTATCATTTACTATACAATTTTCTGATGTATCATTGAAAGCGTCTTCAAGTTGCTGTTGAAATTCAAAGCACTTTCCAGGATCGTGAGTGTTAATAATATTACTCCTGGGGCTAGACTTGTGTTTAGCTGTGTAGATTCTCTTTGGTCTCAGTCTAACCCTTGCAACAACCAAAGAATGATCTGTATCACAGTCAGCACTGTGGTAACTTCGAGTTAATGATGTATGGTTCAGATGTTGTCTCCGTGTGATAATGAAGTCCAGCTGATACCAATGGCCGGATCTTGGATGTTTCCATGTGACCTTATGCATCTCTTTTGTTTTAAAAAAGGAGTTTGTAATACATAGGTCATTTCTAGTGCAATGCTCCAGCAGCCTTTGCCCATTATCATTCATGCGACCGATGTTGTATTTTCCAAGGCACACTGGCCATGAACTCGAGTCCTTGCCCACACGAGCATTGAAATCACCGAGCATATAAATGTAGTCGGATTTTGGAACTGCCTTGATCGCAGAGTCTAGCTGCTCATAGAACGTATCCTTCACATCATCAGAGGAAGTGAGTGTCGGTGCATATGCAGTGAGAATGGTGGCAAATCCACAAGAGGTTGCCAAGCGCAGTGATAATAATCTTTCATTACCTCCAGCTGGGATATCAATCATTCCCAGTAGCGAATTCTTCACTGCAAAGCCCACACCGTGTTGCCTTTTTTCTGCCTGCCCTCTTCCCTTCCAAAAAAAGGTGTAATTGTTTTCCCTGAGTGACCCTTCCTCAGCGAGGTGAGTCTCCTGCAGGCCAGCAATATCAATGTTAAGACAATTGAGTTCAGCATCAATCACAGCCGTTTTTCTCACATCGTCAATATTTGTCAAGTCAGTGGAAAATCCTGGACACATGGTTCTCACGTTCCAGGTTGCAAGCCGTAGCTTGAGGTTTCTATTATTCTTTGTATTAGTACCTGGTGCATTGGTTTTACAGCCTGCGATTCAGATTTTGTCCTAGCCCCAAGCACCCATTGAAGCAGGCAGGCTGTGGCGGATCAGCACCCAATTGGCCGGGGGCTGCCCATATAATACAAGAAACAAATGAACATCATAAACTTATTTGAGAAATTTGACGTAGACTGTCAAAATTTTTGGACATGTTATGAGAAGAAATAAATTAGAGAACTTGGTGGCAACTGGCAAAATCGAGGGGAAGAGAACAAGGGGAAGACAGAAAAGTAAATACCTGAATGTCTTGACCATGAGGCATGGTCGAGACATGAACACGGAGATGATCCACGACTCTGGTGATCGAGTGAAATGGCGAATCATGACCGCCCACGCTTGCCGGCATGGCACATGATGGATGGATGGACTAGACAAGACAAGAGAGGTTGGGAGGGGGGAAAGAAAATTATATGTAGAAAACTAAACAGCGAATAATAATGTAAGCAGTGCCTACTTCATAAACATATTTTATGACAAAAAAGATTGTAGCGTGGTCAACAATTATCTTTGTGACATCTTACGTCAACACGTTGATCAGGAGCAGATAATTACGAGCACCCCCTATGGTGCAGATAGCCACCTATCCTTGTTATCTCGATGCTCTGTCTCAAAGGAGTATGTATTGTATTTGTAGTTTAATTTGACAAAACATTGTATAACAACTGTCCTTATTGTTTCCATTGTATAGATAACAATGAGAGTAAAGTTGCAGATCACGAGACTCTTCCGTTCTATATGACCTATATTTATGACAGTTTCGTTATTAATTCACCATGTCTTCTATCTGTGTTTCTGGGACATTATATTACTCACTGTTATAATCTTATATATCTACGCACTATTATTCAGCGATCTAAATTGCACGATGATCATTTGAAACTATTAGAAACTCATACGTAATGGATACATGCACTATGAACTTCGGTGTTTTGTCATCAGTTTCTTCAGCCTTGTTACACTATATTTGCAGATCTCTTTTCTCTGTGCCAGTTTCTCTGGTCGAGGGGATTGCAGCTTTCTCCGTAACCCCGAATACTCTCGTGGTTGACGTGAGCGCACGAGAATTGGAAGCGGTTCGAGTCGCGCCAGTGACTTATGAGAGTATGGAGCCGGTCGCTCGGAAAGCAATGGCAAACTACTGAGCGTAATCTTGCCAAGAAATCAACAATCAGCTGGGTTCCAAATGTTGCTGTATGTAGCCGAGGCGCGGTGTTGGGGTGAGCGCCCAACATTGCTCAAATACCTCAATGGCTCGTGAATACATAACCTATGCAGCAAAAGTCCAACTCCTGGCCTTCACGTGGCGGACCTGTTTAAACTAACAGGAGAAGGGGCGACGGCGAGTCTCTGGCGCCGGAAAATAACCAGTATGCTCTAGATGTGTATGCACGTAAATGCATGCGCAGACAGGTGTTTGCGCGCGTACACATCTACACTCGAGTGAGACCACAGTCTGCTCTAGCAAAGAAAGGTGCTGAAGACGGAGGCAACCAGCCAAGAGGCGCACCACAGAAATCAGGATGCCACGCAATCACGCAAAATGGAATATGTCGACTACTGCTAATCGTTATGGTGCTCGCCCTGCTTTGGACCCCCAGGCAGGTGCAGTGCCGGGCCCTATGTCTCGAAAGGGTCCAACCCCAACTACTGGAGGTCCTTCTCAGATGTCCTGTGGAGCCAGGGGACATGAGAATAGGACGACTGGCCATACTAAACGAAGACTTAAAATAATGCACTGGAATGCGGAGGGAGTCAGCAACAACAAAAATAGAATTAGAAAAAATCTTGGACCAAGAAAAAGTAAGCATATGTTGCTTGCAAGAAACTCACCTCAATGAAAATATAGCCTTCAAAATCAGAGGCTACCAGTGTTACCGATCTGACCGAAAGAACAGGCGAAAAGGTGGGATACTGACCCTTGTAAGAAACAACATCATGGCTTCCCAAATCAAAGTCTACATGGAAGGGGCTGAGTATCAGACACTTAAACTTAAGACAGGTAATACAGATCTACATCTGATCAATTACTACTGTCCAAGTGACCGCCCACAGGCACTGAACACTCTACCACTAAAAGAAAAAATGATTGTGTGTGGCGATTTCAACAGCCACTCGCAGAGCTGGGGCTATGATCACATGGACCAGAGAGGAGAGAGACTGGAAGACTGGCAGGATGAGAATAGATTCATGTTGATTAACAAGCCGTCCGACCCACATACTTTCTACTCGAGATCATGGCACTCTACAACTACACCTGACCTGGCTTTTCATTCACCAGACCTGGAGTGGAACATTACACGAACTGTTGGGAAACAACTTGGTGGCAGTGACCATCGGCCAGTCTTTCTAACCGTAGAAAATGAGCTTGTAAGTGAAAGCAGCACCCTCTCGAGGTGGAACTACAAGAAAGCAGACTGGGCAATGTACAAGCATCGCACCAGCATACTGGTTAGAAACCTGAACACTGAGAAAGACATAAATAAAGCAGTTGAAGAGTTTGGGAAATGCATACTACAGGCAGCGCGAGAAACAGTACCAAGAGGAGCCCGTAAACAATATAAACCCTACTGGAGTAGTGAACTGGAACAGTTGCATAATGATGTTGAAGTGTGTAGAAAGCAAGCAGAGGCCACACCCAGCCAAGAGCACCACAATAAATTCCAGCATGCAAAAGCCAAATTTCAAAGGGCCAAGCTGCAGGCTAGACGGAAAAGCTGGCAGGAGAAAACAGAGTCTCTGAACTTTGAAAGAGACACAAGGAAATTGTGGAAGCTAATAAAACAGCTTAATGACGAGGGCACAGGGAGAAACTCAAAAATTGCACTACATAAAGATGGAAAAATCTTAACAAGAAAGCAAGCAGCTGACCATTTTGCGGACTCGTTCGCACAAGATAGCAATATCAAAATTAGTCCAGAGAAACAACAAGAGATTCGAGAGAAACGACAACATACAGGACAGAAGGAAATAGTACATGAGGTTCTGGAGGCACCCATCACAATCAGCGAACTGGAGCTAGCCATATCAAAACTGAAAATGAGAAAGTCACCAGGAGCTGATGGTATCTCCAATGAAATGATCAGGAACCTAGGAACAGAGGCCAAAACAAAGCTGTTGCAGATCTTCAATAACAGCTGGACCTTAGGCAGTGTTCCACAAGCCTGGAGAGAATCAATCATGATACCCCTCCTAAAATCAGGGAAAGATGGTTCCATTGCCTCTAGCTACAGACCAATTAGCCTCACCAGCTGTCTCTGCAAAACACTGGAGCGCATCATCAATCACAGACTGCAGTGGTACATTGAAAGTAAAAACATCCTTGTGCCACAGCAGGCTGGCTTTAGGCAGTGCTACTCTACGGAAGATCAGACAACCTACCTCTCTCAAGAAATTGAGGATGCATTCCAAGAGAAGAAGCTGGTGCTTGCGGCATGGATAGATCTGAAGAAAGCCTTTGACAAAGTCTGGAAAGAAGGTCTGATGAAGAAACTGAGAAACTGCAAAGTCAATGGAAGAATGTACAAATGGGTGAAAGCATACTTGCACAACAGAAGAGCCCGAGTACAGATAGACGGACTCAAGAGCAAGAAAGTACTACTGCGTCACGGTGTCCCCCAGGGCGGAGTCTTGTCCCCCACACTTTTTCTAATCTTCATCAATGATCTTGTTGCTCACCTACCGCATGGAATTAAAGCGGCAATGTACGCCGATGACCTGGTTCTATGGAGCACAAATGAATATGCATCAGTGGCCACCAGATTGCTACAAAGAGCTGTAGATACATTTGCTGCATGGGCAAATAGATGGTGTGTCAGCATAAACACTGACAAGTGCAGCACCACCCTATTTACCCTCTCTCCAAAACAAAAGGCAGGGATCATCCAGATAAATGGAACACCCCTAAGAGAAGATAAAGAACCAACATACCTTGGAGTAACATTTGATGGCAAGCTGACATGGAGAAAGCACATCAACAAAGCAGTAGCAAAAGCCAGAAGGAAAATAGCCATCCTGAGAAAGCTAAGTGGAACCACATGGGGAGCCAGTACGAAAATACTTAGCAAAGTTTACCAACAGAGCATACGACCACACCTGGAATATGGGTCAACTGCGTGGTGTTCAGCATCAAATACCACACTACAAGAGCTGGACAAGGTGCAAAATCAAGCACTTAGAGTCACCACAGGAGGGATGAGATCAACCCCTATAGTGGAAATGGAGAAGATGGGGAGGACACAGGCACTGAGTGAGCGCAGAGATACGAAAACGCTAATACAAGCAGAAAAGTTCCTCAGCTTGCCAGGCCACCCTATGAAGAACAGATTTGAAAACCTAGCTATGGGGCGGTTGAAAAGAAGTAGTTTTATCCACCAGGCCAAACGACTCTGCAGAGAAACCACTGATCTGCCCACAGTTGGTATCCCCCTAACAACTATTCCAGAGCGAACTCCATGGAAAGATGAGCATAGACTATCGTTACAAATCCAGACAAAAGTGAGAGGAATATTTGACAAGGAAGAACAGAACAGTGTGCAGCGCAGAACAGCCACTCTCAGCTTCCTTGATGAAGAATACCCACAGGACCTCTGGATCCGAGTCTACACAGATGGGTCAGCGCAAAATGCTGTTCGAAATGGAGGAGCGGGAGTGTACATAGAATACCCAAATAATACTAGGGACACAGCCAGAGTACCGACAGGAAAGTACTGCCATAACTATGATGCCGAAATTGAGGCAATCAAGATAGCAACAGAGAAATTACTAAATAACAGCAATGGTACACAACCTGTGGTGCTACTTTTTTTTTTTTTTTTTTTTTTTTTTTCCCGCGTTTCCATCCTGTTTCAGGATATTGCGGTCAACACCAGCATCTTTCAGCTGTATGTTGATTCCTAGGCTAGATTACGCTCATCAGCACGCCACGACTTTCTGAGCGACCGGCTCCATACTCTCATAAGTCACTTTTGCGATTCGAACCACTGCTAATTCTCGTCGCGTCACGTGACGAGAGTATTCGGAGTTAGCGGAGAAAGCTGCTAACCTCCTCGGCCACGGAGCCGGTCCTGTGGTGCTACTAACAGATGCAAAATCAGTACTCGAGGCGCTCCTCTCTGGGAAATTGCCAGTACTAAGGACACTACTTTCTGAACTTAGCAGTCAGCATAAAGTCACCATACAGTGGATACCATCCCACTGTGGAGTACCCGGAAACGACAGAGCTGATCAATTGGCTAAGGAAGGAGCCAAAGAGGAACAGCCTGATGTGCCCGTTACATACCACCAAAAGAAAAGAATGATCAAATCAGTCAGAAAGCCACCAAAACCTGCTCAAGATGACTACCACATTATGGACAGACCAGAACAAGTCATTATTCTGCGCCTCAGAACAGGACACAATAGATTACGCAACCACATGTATACAAAATTCAAGATTGGTGAAACAGCCATGTGCACATGTGGATTGGCGTCGCAGACAGCAGAGCACATACTCCAAGACTGCCCAAAATATAACATATCTAGGCAAACCTTCTGGCCTAGAGAGACGACAGTGGAAGATAAACTCTATGGACCACTGTGTGAACTGAAAAAAAACAGTTCAATTCATGCAAGAGACGACATTGCAGATATAGACATATTTCAAGCGAACGAAAGAAGAAGAAGAACAATCAGCTGACATATGCTGATGTTGACAGCGATGTCATGTAAAGGATATGCAAAACATTTCATTTTTTCTCTGTATATAATATCCTACCCCTTTCATCGGAAATTCTTCTCCCTTTTTCCTGCCTTTTTCTTTGGACAATGTATAACCCTCCCCTCCCCCCCCCCCCGCCTAGAAGTAAAGAAGGATCAGTGTCTTTCCACCCCCCCCCCCCCCCCGCCCAATCTCTACGCAGTCGAGCATTTTCCGGCTGGTCCGTCTGTATAATCTATCTTCAGTCTTCCCCCCCCCCTCTTTTTTTTCTTTGTTTAACACGAGGGGGGATTCACAAGAAAACCTTAAATGTGTGTGTGTGTGTGTGTGTGAGAGAGAGAGAGAGAGAGAGAGAGAGAGAGAGAGAGAGAGAGAGAGAGAGAGTATATATATTCTGAAAAAGTAAAGAACAAATGTATCATTTTTCGATATAGTCACCATTGCATACATGATGCTCTGGGTCTGGAATCGTTGTATACTGCGCATGGCTGCTTTGAATCACTTCCATATTTTTGCAGTGTCTACTTCTGAGTTATGTGGTCATGAAAAAAATCCTTCCTTGACATGACTTTCACCCAACTGAGCAAGTTAAGCTGTTAAACCGAAATGAGCACAGTATCCATAATAGTACGACTTGAGGGCAGCACTACATGAATTATACCAGACATCCAAATAGGTTGTAACACAATGGTTTTTCCCACCACATTGGAACATACCTGGAAATGAAGCAGCCGACAGACTGGCAAAGGAAGGTAAAAGACTGTCTCAGCCTGATATAGATATAATCCGCGATGAGACCAACAGATGTATAAGAAGCAATTATAAAACTAATTGGAAATCAGAGTATCGAAGCCACCAGAAAAATGATGCGTATTACCAACTCCGCCAAAGGGAACAAGTAAGAATATTGAGATTCTGCACATGACAGAACAGGCTGAAATACTACATTCCAATGGATGAGGTACTAATGAATGTAGCTGTGCAGCTGTCGTTGTGACAGCTTAAAATTTTTGTGTGTGTGTGCAGAAGTATCCAACATACGCTGAACAGAGAAAACTAATTTGGCCTATACCTCTCCAGTGAGGACAAACTGTGGAGGTTTCATGAAGAATCTTTCTTTGTATTTATCCATATTGACCTCTGTATGTGTACGAAGAAGAATATTACAACAGTTTCTCGATATTTAGCTACTTGTCTCCCTCCTCCCCACCCCACCCCCTGAACCAATATATATTTTAATGTAGGAAATATAACACTTCTCTTTGGCGTAGTACAAAGACGGGTTTGCGCAGACTGCATCTTTTCACTGTTATTGTTAAATCATTCGATTGTTGTCCTTATATTTGATCAAATCCTATAAACAACGGCCTATTCCAGAATCACAAAGAACAAACACAGCTGGAAATTAAAAGGGGTGCTTTGATTTACTCTAAGAAAAGAAGCTGAATAAACGCAGGAGACATGCTTTTGATATTCAAAAGTGTAAAGATTTCAGCGAGAAAGCATACATAGAAAACAATTAAGTTTGCAAGCGCTTGGCACTACGTGATAGAAATGAAGATACTAGAGTTTAAAATTACAATATATGGCAGGTGGTTTGCAACACACTCGTCATACTCTCTACATACACACGTGTGTGTGTATATACGCGCGCGCGCGTGTGTGTGTGTGTGAAAGTCCGGTCTTAGTCTGATATGCATATGACTGAGCTACCGAATGACAGTAGTCGGCACTACTTGCTTTCTGTTAGCGCCGAATTACGGGTGGTGCTCACCAAATCCGACACTCCACATTGTGCCAACGTGTTCGGGCGGGGGAGAGCAACTGGGAGGGTACAAGCCTTAAATTAAAGTGAGGAAATGCAATCTGAAGACTGAATACTAAATGTCATGGCAGGGCAGACCCAGGCCCTAAGCCTTGGTCGGCAACTGGTATAGTGTGGAAACTCCGACCGGCGGACAGTTAGAGTTTTGTTTGATTGATCTAGCAGCTTTTGCAGCTTGTCTTGTTCGAGATGTACTGGTGTTACCTTTCCCCTGGAGTAAACAAGGCAGGCCGAAAAAGGGATCATGCTGCATGGGCAACGCATAGTCTCTAAATTCAGCCCAGGTTTTGTGCCGTGGAGAGTTATAACTCCATTTTATAAATTGTCGTCTGTAGAGATGGTAAGATGCCGATAAGTCATATCACACATATATTGGCCTCCGGTTTTTTTTTTTTTTTTTTTTAAATTTTTTTTTAGAGTGAACCGTAATGGTAATGGGAAAGTCCTACGATGTATTATGTCCCCGTTGTCGAGCCCAGGTTTTGTGTTGTGGAGAGGTATATCTCCATTTTATAAACTATCGTCTGTAGAGACGGTAAGATGCCGGTAAGTCATATCACACATATATTGGTCTCCCGTTTTTGTTTTTTGTTGTTGTTTAGAGTGAGTCGTAATGGTATGGGGGAAGTCCTACGATGTATTATGTCCCTGTTGTCGAGATGAGCAAACTCTAGAATACACAATATCCGTAGTTAAGGTAGACCTCGGGTAAGGCTTATTCACATGGCACCACAACAAAGCGCTCACGCTCAATGAGCTGGCAGTCTATTAGATGTACCGAGATCACACCCGAACAAGCAATCCATAGCTAGAGTCGAGCCGATGTACTTCCCCAAATCTTGCCAGATAGCAGAAGGTAAAGTCAACTTGCTTGGTTTAAAAAACGAAAATTCCAAATTCGGCATCGTTCAACCTGCTTTTTTCACCTGTAGTTATTGTTGAGGTCCGTGGGTTTTGTTGGTTTATAACTGACTCCTGACACTCTGATTTTTGTCTTATGCGCTCTTACCAGTTGGTCCTGATCCAGACTGGTTTTATCGGCTTTTGTGTCTGTGACGTCAGCTGGGGGTGGGGGGTGTCTGCAACTATCCTTTGTGCCCGTCTCCTCTTATGGTTTTCTTTGTTGATGCAGGCTCCTGGCTCGACTGGTTGTAGTCCTTATAAGGACTTTTTATTTAGTATTTTTGCCCCTTTTTTGTCTATTGTCTGTAGGAGCTTTTCCAAGCGATTTTCCTCCTTGTGCCTGTTTTATATTTCGATGAATAGTTTATGTTTCCTTTCGCAGTCTTCCTCCGTGGACAACCACGGGATTATAATCTCTCCGTCATCTATATAGTAGGGACGCAGAGGTGTTTCCAAGGCACCAGGGCCGGGTTATATACTAGCCAAGACCTATTGACGTGTCCTCGTCGAGCGTCCTGGGCAACAGGTCCCTTCGGGGTCCTGGCTAAGGTCAGTAGGATCGCCGATTCCTCCGAAGTCGGAGAGTGTCTGCCTGTACGGCGAGGAACCACCAGTCTGCACACCAATAAGCCAGACATGGGACAACGGATACTCACGCAAACCTCAGGTCCTGTATGACACCACACTGATGTTGGACAACAGGATGTCTTCATCCGACATACAGGACTTCGCGTTGGAGCTCAAGCCAACGAACAGAAGCAAGCAAGCATCTATATAGTACTCGAAGCCGGACTCAGTGTGATAAGGTATATCTGGGTATTCTATCGGTTGTCCCCTGAGTTTCTTGGGTTTCTTCTTTTCTTTTTCTCTCCAGCGCATTCTGAATTCCTTGCGCCCGAGTTCCTCTTTAATTGCGCGCAATTTTATCGATTCTAGGCACTCCTCCAAGGTTGGTCCATGAGGCCTCTCCGCGCCGCCATCAGTGGGCTCATCTCGGTTTTCTTCGGATGTCTGGCGGGATATTGGTTTCCCCTTGTATGTCTCGGCGTCGTGATTGGGCTGCTGGCTTTAGCTTGCGGTTCAGGCTCCGTCTCTTGGTTTTCATCTTGAGGTTTCTCTGTGGTTTTTTGTATGGCTTCTGTTTGTTTGTTTTGGAAAAGTTCCACTTCAGCTTTTTGCAGTTCTCGCTGTGATTTAATGGTATGCAGGATTTCTTCGTTCTCCTTCTTTATCAGTGCCATATGTTCCACTTCTTGCTTGATGTTTTGATGGATCTCCTTTATTTCAGCCAGCAGTTTCTCATTGTCGCTGGTTGGAGTCGGCGTCAGCAGTGCCTTGACATGCTTCTTTAAAGTCAACTACCCTACTCTTGCCATATATACTCGATTTTGCGAAAGACTGTGAGTTGGTCGAAGACCTGGAGAACCACGGCATATATTAAAACATAATCTGGAGCCTCATGAAAGACTTTGTGGTGCGCTTCCCATCTGCTTGCAAATTAATGTTAATTGAACTGACAGCCTCTTACAAATCGAGAATCAGCATATTCTTAAAGTGGAAAAATTACAGCCACCTAGTTGCTAATCTGATACAGATGGCTATGCCGTCAAACTATTTGATATAGAGTTAGGCGTAAGAGGTTTGATGTCCAGTCTCGCAGATTATGTGCTTAAGCAACTGGGCATGATAGGACAATCAAGAACTCGCATGTTGAATCAACTGAACGATGCTGCGGATAAGTCCTCGTACTAGCTATGGAACAACACAGTTGCGAGAGATTTGGCAGCAGATCGCGTCGCGCTGGTTACTTACGGAGGTATGTGAGCCGGTCGTTTAGAAAGCAGTGGCAAACTACTGAACGCAACACTTGCCAAGACATCAACAGCAGCTGAAAAATGCAGGTGTTGACTGCGGTGTCCTGTAAAAAGGATATGCGAAAAAAGCGGCTCTGGTTTCTGCCTACAGACCTCAGCTAATCAGGATCTCACAACTCAAAACAACCTTCACTGTCTTATGTTGGTCCAGCTAGCCTCCTAGCCGAGGGGAAGAGCTGGCTGGAAGTGGTTCTATGGAACAACATGGTGGCAAGGGCATAATCATTGTTGTATAGCCAAAACATGCAGAACGTTGGATGCAAAGGCGGCTTCAGACGCCAATCGGCCAAGGAAATTAAGCTGGATTTCTTCCGGCTAAGTCAAACAGTGCCGTGAGAAGGAAGCGGATCAAGATGCACCAGGTGTATGACATTCGCCGTCCCGAGAATAAGGTAGCTGTCGGGTAGGCGCCCACAGCGATAAATTTGTATGGCGACAGCAATCAGTTGTGAACACATGTCGTGAAACTGGCATGCTGCATACAGAGTTCGGAAGCACAACAGCAGAAAGACACCCGAGTCATTACTCCAATGCCCCTTCCCCCACCCGCGAATGTAAAGAGAATAAAGAAGCTGAAATATTCGTAGAAGAGCTGCTTCTTACGATCAGAGGCTTCCTGTGGTGCCAGGCTGAACGCTACACTATTGTGTAGGACTTCTTTGTCTACTCTTTCGCCGCTGGCATTTTACTGTTCGCATCGTAGGGAGCTGTCTTTGGTAATTTTCGAACAGAAATACTGACACGTGCCTATAAAATAAATAACACAATGTAGCTTCAACTTATAGTCCATGCCGCGTGGTGTTGGTGATCATGTCTGTGACAGAATGGTGGTGGTGGTCATGTAAATGTTAAGTAGCCGAAAAAGTTTATATCCGGAGGTAACCACCAACCCTCTTCTCTCACGAAGGGAAACAAGGTACGGCTGTTTGACAAGGTTAGTGTAGCAGACGGTAGCTGTGGTTCAGTCGCATTCTGCCAGAAATTGTTTTACTTATATTGTGTGGATATTCATGGCTAAAGTTTTGTCAGCCTTTAGGGCTGTAAGAAATCTTCCGCATCTAAGGGTAAAGACTATAGTAGTTATTATGTACCTGACGTGATACAGTTGCAAACAATATCGACTTATTTTATATTAATTTTATTTTCTTTGTCGAACGAAGTTTCTTAGTTTCAAAATTGTTAAATTCTAAGTTCGTGTTTTGACATTGAATGTTTTGTTACTAAAAACTAAACAGTTTAGTAGAGAAGTAGTTTACGACGGAGATCTTTCAAAACCCAGTAGATAATCTTTAATTCTTTGTTACTTAAACTTGAATTAATGTCAGTAAATTTTAAATTTTAGACCTGCTTGTGTTTTGAGAGTCCGGATTCTAAGAAGATCTCAGATCTGTTCCCATATATAATAATTCTATAATCCTTTCTTTGTCATTTAATTAATTTTAGTTGCTGATGACCAGATTTTTCACCAGAATTTTGATCACTGTGTATTTGCGTATTACTGTATAGTTACAATTACTAATAAATTTTATTATAATAATTGATAATTGCTGTAACTTCCCCCTCAGTTTTGGATTGAATCACCTTGGTGAGTCAGCAGGAAGCTTTCAGCAGCTTTCTTTCAGAGAGAGAGAGATAGAGAGCGAGGGAGAGAGAGAAACAGTGAGCGAGAGATAGAGAGAATGAGATATAGAGAGAGCTAGAGAGATTCTGTACTTGTCTGCTTATTTAATGTCTCTTTTCAGAGTTCAAGATGATTCCAGTTCAGTTCACGCTTTTATAAAATGAAGTGACTATTCATACTCCGACTATGAATAAATTCTCCCTTTATTCATAGTCGAACTTTCCCGGCTGGTCACGTGATTGGCCAAGTCATGTGACTTAACGTATGTGACGTCATCAGGACATGCATGTGGCTATATTATACATTTTCGTTGATTTAAAATCATGTCCTCAGTAGCATAGTGGTAAATGTCTACGCCTGATGCGCGGGAACTTGAGGTTCGATTCCCTACTGGACACGGTTTTTTTTTTTTTATTATTCGGCAATTAATTGGGTGAAAGCGACTTTTTAATAAAAAAAATATTCGGAACTAAAATATAGAACTGAGAAACTCAAAGCTTGTGAATAATGTGTGCTCTAAATTTAAATTAATCATCTTCTTACTAGCTCAAACTAAAACTGATTAGTGAGCGGACGTGGATATACGGGATTAAGAGCTGACTAGTCGACTATGAATCAAACTGAACTTTATTCATATTTGACTATGAGTAAAACTGAGCTTTATTCATAGTTTGACTATGAATAAAGTCACCCTTTATAAAATGTACTTCACTGTGATATGTAATAATTGATAAGCTCTTGCGGTGTATTATGTATAGATTGTTAGCTCTTCCACTCCCTGACAGTTGTTACTACAACATTAATTATGTATCCTAAAGTTTGTCTATATTTATTAGAGTAACCATCTTTGAGTATTTAAAGAGTTGTTAAACTAATATAACTGGAATCGAAGGAGTTAAAGTAATAACTGGAATGGAATGCATTAATAGTACAGGAGGGACGCAGAGGTGTTTCCAAGGCACCAGGGCCGGGTTATATACTGGCCAAGACCTATTGACGCATCCTCGCCGAGCGTCCTGGGCAACAGGTCCCTTCGGGGTCCTGGCTGAAGTCAATAGGATCGTTGATTCCTCCGAAGTCGGAGAGTGTCTGCCTGTATGGCGAGGAACCACCAGTCTGCACACCAATAAGCCAGACATGGGACAACGGATACTCACGCAAACCTCAGGTCCTGTATGACATCACACTGATGTTGGACAACAGGATGCCTTCATCCGACATACAGGACTTTGCGTTGGAGCTCAAGCCAATGAACACAAGCAAGCAAGCAATAGTACAGGAAAATTGGGCAGATGGGAGTCAAGAAAAGTAAACCACATGTAGAGGACTTAATATGCCTGCTAACGGACAGAGTTAAATAATTGATGTAAAGTATAAATAACCTTTCTTTAGTTTTTACTCATAACAGAGAATGTGAAGTCAGCTGCAATACTAGTCCATATACACGTACAAGCCCAAACCTCACCTGACAACAATCTATTTAGTATGTGATTATTAAAATAATATATTTGTTGCCACATGTTAATGGTGTTATTTTGAACAGTAACATAGTTTCTTCTTCTTTTCGTTCATCCGGAGTGTTTTTTCAGATGTGATTGCGGTGTGTCTGTTATGCGCCCTTGGGCCGAAACCCGTAGGCCAACACATCGACTTTAGCGTGCTTTTTTGACCAGGTAGCATTCCTGGGAGACTCTCACTTTTGTGGTGCCGTCTACATCCATGCTGGCCAAGTTAGAACGGTCGAAGACAACGGTCATCCCTCAAAGGAAGGCAGGGACAGTCCATAGCATTTTCCGCCATCCAAGGTTGCTTCCATAGTTGCAGGGCCGACACATAACGCCCTCGTTCTGGGCTAGCCGAGGGAATCGTCACGTCCTGCTCATGGCTGCTTTAAATCCTCACTTCAATATATTGGTCATTTCGTTTGCCCCGGGCCATTCCCGCACAAACCAGACAGGTTTGCAGACGGCATCCACTCAGCGAGTTTTCGGACATGTGCTTGTCGTTGCGCCCGTCAGAGCTGTTCCAGGCACGACGGACATTCGGAAAACTACCTAGTCAGAGCTGTTCCGAACAAGAGCGGCATTCGGAAACTAGGTAGTCAGAGCTGTTCCGAGCACGAGAGACATTCGGACGAGACATTTCACTCGGACGTAAATGCGTAGTGTCAATTTTTAGTTTGCCACCCGTAGGACGACACTTCCGGCTTCCGGCGGGCATTTTTTAATGAGGTTAGCCTTCCTCGGGTTTCGAGACTCTTGTTTCGGCTTCCACACAAGCAAGCTTTCGCTTCGGGCTGCCACGTAATGGATTCGCAAGACAGGCGTTCCATTTCGTGTCAACGAGACAATTTTCCACCTTTGACTACACTCACTCCATGAGTGTGGTTACAGACTATCGGACGTCTGCGAGACGTGCGACCGAGGTGTTTTCCCACCTTTTGTACTCACTCACGAGGTAGGCTACATGTGCTGCCGGCTCAGCACCTTACCTCCGTGCGTCTGTGGGCGAGTAACGGTCAGGCCCTTTCATCCGGGGAAACCTCATATCCCCCAGCTAAGAGCCATCGAACGAATCTGCGCCGAGCATGTAGCGTTCTCAGCACATCATCACAATTTTGATGTAGGTTTGTGTCGGCCAGGCTCTCACTTCTGAGAGTTTATGGCTTAGAGACGTTCAGCCATACACCTCGGATGGGAGCCTTAGAGGTTATGCCCGGACTGAGATTTAGGGATCGTTTGTCTGATTTTGACTGCTATCCTCAGTCTTACCTGCAGAGCAGCAGGTTGTGTCTCTCTTAGTCTGGTCCCTATCCCACGAGCCGTCCGATATGTAGTTTTCACCCATCGGCAAGCACATGGGGTCGATGGGACACGCAAGCTCCCCCACCACGGCAAGGTGGAGACACATCGGGGGAGGTACCATAGTTTTACCACCATAAGATGTATTTCCACGATAAATCTTTGTCCTTGAATGAGACACTGACATACACACCCACACACACATTTTGTTGACACTGCATATGCTTTAAGGTCACCACAGACTCATAGGACAGTTGCCAATATATATATATATATATATATATATATATATATATCCTGTATCTACCATGGGATTACCTACTTTAGTATGTGATCTCCTCATCCTCAGATATGTTACACAGCGGGAAGCCGTTTATTTTCTGCTGGATCTGAGGGTGGTGATATTTACACCCCGCCTGATGCAGTTCTGCCAGTTCCTCCTTATGTAGAAAAGCAGGGAGAGACAACTGAGCTCAAGCGTGCCAGGTTGTTGTATCAGAGTAGGAAAAGGGGGATGCTGGAAAATGACTTACTTTTAAGGTTCGAATTATATATGAATACAGTTGTCGGCATTTGTGTGTTTATATTGAAAATGAAAGAGAGAGAGAGAGACATACTCAACCACCCATCTGCAAGCACATTATGATTACTAAATGACAACATTTGTGCTAGGTATGTTTAATCATATTTATTACCATTTAAAAAATTTTTAGTTGCATGTCCTTCACAGGACGTAGCAGTCCACCCCAGCACTTTGGCTGTTCATGATTTCTGGGCAAATTTTACGTTCAGTAGTTTGCCATTGCTTTCTGAATGACCGGCATCTATACCTTTTTTGAAAAAACCAGCACTGCTGTGTTTTGAACCCGGGTATACGGGATTACGAATCGCGTCCGTAACCCCTTTGCCACGGAGACCGATTTTATTATCAAAGAAAAGGCTGTTGATAAAGGAAGACATGTCAATATGATGAAGATGCTTTTACATCTACAAATTCATGGGAAAGACCTTAGACTTGTAAAAAACAAAACATATATTGGAAACAACAAGCTGTCATCAAGATTGATAATGAAGTAGTTCAGCATCAGCCTATTAAGAGAGGTTTGTGACAGGGATGTGTAATGTCACCAGATCTTTTTTCCTGGAATCACTATTGGGGGATTTTTATCAATAATATTAGATATGCAGATGATATAGTTTTGATTGCAGACAATGAGTAGGATCTGCAACATTTTTTGCGGTTGTTGCACACAGTGAACAACTAGGGTTAGAATTAAATTGTTAGAAGACACAGATTATAGTCATCACTAGGAAGAAAGAAATACCACAGTGCAATATACAGGTAAATGAGAATATTCTTAAACAAGTGAATTGGTACAACTGTCTCGGAACAGTCATAACATCTGATGGGAGATGCCTTGAAGAGATTAGAACAAGAATTGGCATGGTGAAGGTAGCCCTTTGCAAGGTGGAAAACATTATGACCAATAAAAAGATGTCAGGTGCAACATTGAACCTATACTTTTGTATGAATGCAAAGCATGGAAAATGAACATCATTATCATCAAGTGCCATGCCAACTGGCGTAGGCATTCATGACTTCCCACAGATCTCGGTCTTTGGTTTTCTGGATCAACTCTGCCGTTCATATTCTTTCATGCCACCGTCACAGTCCATCCAGCATCATTTCTCTTGGTCTGCCTCTACCTCTCTTCCCCTCGATCTTTCCAGTTGTCACGATGCTCTCTCCAATGCCTCTCTTCTCATCACATGACCAAAAAATGTTGTTTGCCTCTTTCTTATTGTTTTATATAATGTTCTAGTTTCATTAGCCTCTTTCGGGCATTCGTTTTTAGTTACTTTCGCAGTCCAAGGAATTTGCAACATTTGTCTCAGGAACCACATCTCTGTTGCTTCCAATCTCCTCCTAATTTGTTCATTTACATTCCAAGATTTAAAGCCATACAGCAAAACAGGTTCTATATAGCACCTTAGCACTCTCTTTCTTACATTCAATGATATTGACTTATTCCATAAGATATTCCTCATTATCTGAAATGCAGCCTTGCTTGCCCTATTCTTCTCTTGATCTCTGTTGTGCATCTCCATCTGATATTATAAATGTCCCTATATATTTAAAACTATCCACTTGGTGAAGAATTTTCCATTCTATCTCTATTTCATATTTGGGTGTCACCTGTTTCTTTGATATCACCATTGTTACTGTTTTCTTGATATTCAAGGAGAGTCCTTTCTTTGCACTCTCTTACAACAATGTCCAACAATTGTTGTAAATCTGTTGCATTATCCGCTATCAATACTGTGTCATCTGCATAGCGTATATTATTTATAATATAACCTCCAAATATTATTCCTGGCTTTTCTTTGATCTCTCTCATTATTATTTCACCATAGAGGGAGAAGAGATCCGGTGACAAAACACATCCCTGTCTTACTCCCAGCTTTATGTGTTTATAAGTTCCTTCTGTATTTCCCATCTTAATTACTGCTATTTGGTTCCAGTAAATATTTTTTATTATTCTGAGATCTTTCCCATCAATGCTAATATCTTCCAACATTTTAATAATTTCATCATGTTTTACTTTATCAAATGCCTTAGTATAATCTATGAAGCACAAATATATGTCTTTCTGTGTTTCTATTGATCTTTCTAATAGTGTTCGTATTGTATATATTGCATTTTTTGTACCTTTTCCTTCCACAAATCCATACTGTTCTACGCCAATTTCCATGTTTATTTTCTTTCTTGTTTTTCTCATTATAATTCTGAGTAGAAGCTTAGTGACATGATTTATGAGGTTAATCGTACGAAAATCTTTGCATTCAATTGCTCATGGTCTTTTTGGTATAGCTATAAATACAGATTTCAACATATCGCTGGGTATGTATCTACTCCAAATTCTCCCGTTACTTCTAATTCTTCTATTGTGATTTCATCTGGTCCAGCTGTTATTCCTTTCTTCATAGGCTTGATAGCATCATCGACTTCTTTTAGAATAGGTGGACCTTCTAAGTTACTTTCTTCTGTTGATTCTGCCCTTTCTCCATCATATAAGTCTCTTATATACTCATTCCACCTCTTTATTATAGCATCTTCCTCCAATAATATCTTTCCTGTTTTTTTTAATTTTAAACATCCTGTATTTATTCTTATTTTTTTCCTGTGAGCTCACTGATTTGTTTGTGCATATTTGTTGTATCTTTAATAGAATTTAATTAAATTTTCTTGCACTGTTTATTTAACCAACTTTCTTTTGCCTTCACACACTTATTTCTTTATTTATCTCATTATATTCATGTTTATCATTTTTTACACTGTTTTCTTTTGGCAATCAACTTTAATATTTCTTCAGTCATTCATTTTTTCTTAGCCTTTTGGCTTCTCTCCAGTAATATTTCTTTGCTCATTTGATGAATGGAGACCCTTAACATTTCCCAGTATTCGTTTATATTCTGTATTTTAGCTGTTGCATTATACCTATTTCTCACAATCACTCTGTATTGTTCTTGAATTTCTATATCTAGCTTCAAAACCTCTTTATTAGGTCTCATGTTCATAACCTCTTTTTTTTCTTCTCTTCAGTCTTACTTTTATTATTCCACATTGTGGTATATGATAACTATTACATTCAGCACCCGGCATTGTCTTTACATTAATTAATGCATTTCGAAACCTGTTATTAATAAGTATGCAGTCAATGTGGTTGAGTATTTTCTTATCAGGGCTTTTCCATGTGTAAACTCGTCTTTTATGGTTATGAAAATTTTTTTTTTTTTTTTTTGCATATCCTTTACAGGACATCGCTGTCAACACCAGCATCTTTCAGCTGTATGTTGATTTCTTGGCAAGATTACGCTCAGTAGTTTGCCATTGCTTTCTGAGTGGCAGGCTCACATACCCCGTAAGTTACCGATGCGATTCGAACCACTGCTGATTCTCACCGTCATCACGTTACCAACGAGAGTATACAAGATTACGGAGAAAAGTCATAACCTCTAAGCCAGGTTATGAACATACAAGCTGAAAAACATCTAATGTTTTTGGAGATGTGGTTTCTGAGGAGAATGCAAAGAATAGCATGGCAGACAGAAAAACCAACGAACAAGTCGTACAAGAAACAAATGGAAACTGTAAACTGATTAAAGAAATTAGACGTAGACAGTCAAAATTTTTTGGATACTTTATGAGAAGAAATAAATTGGAGAACTTGGTGACAACCGGCAAGATTGAGAGGAAGAGACGTAAATACTTGGATGGCTTGGCCACATGGTTTGGTCGAGACAAGAACACTGAGCTGATCCACTACTCTAGTGATCGTGTGAGATGGTGAAACATGACCACACCCATGCTTATCGGCAAAGCACATGATGGTGATGATTACCATAGATAACATTCCCCTTACATCTAATATTACCATCCTGCAGCCACACAAAATACCTAAATATGTTCCAGAGCAGGAACCTGCTGTGTCTCTGTGATGTGATAGAGTTATCACTATGAATTGCAAACATTTAGGTATAGTTAGCTCCTGCGAAAAGAAGAGACATACTAGACACAGACACGATGTACGTACCTTACAAAGAACTCCATCTTACACAGATGAAAACAAAGTGTGACTTATCAAACAAGCATAAACAATCAATAAGTATATAATACTGAAGTATTAAAATAAAACAATAAGTATTATAGGACAACAAAGCGCGATCGACGGTTCGGTTCTACGACCTTTATCAAGAACAGGACAGCACGAACAGATAAAAAGCTAAATAAAACACAAAATAAAATTAAACTAACCACAGCTTCTTGTTGACATATGAATTGCAAACAATTAGGCATATTTAGCTCCTGCGAAAAGAAGAGACATACTAGACACACTTTGTAGGTCTGACTACCTGGAAGAATAAGTGGTCAGTCTCGTCCTCTGTTGGTGGACGATGAACACATGTGTGGAACCCTCGTCAAGACATTATCAGAGTAGCACCCTATCAACTACACTAATTGGCCAACCCCTGTTACATTGTTTACCGCTGATAAAAGTCTCTAGCTGATCTGTTAATGGCTTCAAAATTGAGCACCAGTTGATGTATAAAATTATAGGGTTATGTGAAGACCTAGCGTGACACTTAAAATGTTTCTGCATCTGTCTGTTTGAGAACGAATGTTCCAGCAACAATCAATTCAGCAGACATTCAGACAAGAATAAATAAACATCCATGTTTCCATAAATCAAGTTCTCTGTATTTATTAATGAATAAACCAATATATTTGTTCGGTTCTTCTTTATTCTTCCTTAGATTAGAATTTTAAATACACTACAAAAATAGTCATACAATCTGAACAGAAAATTCTTGAGCAGCTTAAATTGTCAGACTTTTACTGTCTCTTTGTGTGCAGGGAGAAATACATACATGCATAAATAGATAATTGCATGTGTATTTTTGCCATTCTTAATATACATTTGGTTATTAAAATTGTATGCTGCTATTGAAATGTTATGTATGCTTATCTTTCCAATCTCACCACTTAACAAATAATTTGATAAGTGATATTGGTTCTGTTAACAGCACCTTTGCCGGCAAACACTTGGACTCACTCACGGACACTCAGCTGTCAGTCTATGACAGACTTATTAACAAGCCAAGTAATGATTGGGACATATACTACTGGGTAACAGGTATAAGTTTTTATGGACTAGTTATGTAGTTTCTATTATCTCATATCATGTAAAGTTTCTCTGCTGTTTTTCCTATCTTATGCATGTAATAACAGATGATAGCAGAAGTGAAACAGAAATCAAAAAGATAATTGGAATGGCCAAAAACATTTTTAACAACATGAAATCAGTATTAACAAGGCATTAAAAATTAGAATTGTCAAATGTTATCTATTTTCAACATCACTTTGTGGCGTGGAAGCCTGGGCAATGTAAAGGCAATTAGAAAGTAGAATAGAGGCCCTGGAGATGTGGATATACAGAAGATGTTGTATTTCATGGAAACAATAATAATCAAATACAGTTTCTAGAAAAATTGGAAATGAAAAGAGAGTTGATGAAAGAAATAAAAAATAGGCAAGTGGTATATTTCAGCCACGTTAAAAGACATACCACTCTTATAAAAACTATACTGGAGGGTAAGGTTGAGGGCAAGCGAGCAAGAGGTAGACAACAGGTGGAAAGATAACATCATGAGATCGATGAATAGCAGTCTGACAGAATGTGCAATCAAGGTGAGAGACATGCAGTGTTGGGGATCCATTGCAGCCAACCTTTATTGTGGAGATGGCATCTGATTGATTGATTGATCATGTAAAGTTGGGCTAAGTTGTAGTGTTCTTGCAGTTATTGTTGTTGTTCTTGTTGCTATCCCAGGTTGTTTCCTCTTAGCTGCTTAGTTAGTTAAATTTGAAGATCTCATTTATATGCCAGTGAGGCATTGTGAACTTATGATGCTAGACCCATACTTTTAGACCAGTTTGCTAGTATCACTGAGGGTGATATGGTCAGTGGGCCACCTCTAATTTCACCATCATCATGTCCCCAAATAACGGTCCTTGGCATTGTAGAGTAGTTGTACTGTTGATATACCCCCATGCCTTCATCTTAGACCATTAAGCATCATTTCTCTTGGTCTGCCTTTCTACCACTGACCTTTTCAGTTGTCACCATGTTACCAGTGCCTTTATTCTCACTATATGACCACAGAACATTGTCTCTTTCTTATGGTCGTGTATAATGTTCTACTTTCCATAGCCTCTTCCAGGAAATTGTTGCTACTCTTGACTGTTCAAGGCATTCACACCTCTAACTTGCCAGACAATTTTTATGATGCTGTGTCGACCTCGGAGCTGTGTGGTCATGTAAAATAATTCCCTGCATCGGGAGATTTGAACCCAGCCAATGGGTTGCCAGATTAGTGTGCTGTACACTGCATTACCACCTAGGCAGCCTAGTGCCATTCATTTAAAGGCACTGGTTTACTAAAGCTGTCCCAGGGATTCCTAGAATGATTTTGTCATTGTTGGAAGCAACTGTAGAAGGTGTTCCCACCGTTTGACAGTAGGGCACTCAGTGACAAGGTGGTTGTTAATTTTATACAGATTAAAAACAGTGTCTGCACAGTAACTGGAATTAATTTGATTTCAGTGTTTGTTGACTCCAGCATAATCAGTTTCTGCTCTTTTGGAGTATAGTCTCTCTGCCATCTCATGGAAACTCCCCCTATTCAAAAATCTCCAAGTTTAGAAGTCTGCTTTTTCTACATTTTTGTTCTCATAGAGCATAGTACAATGGTACCTGCCGTCTCATACCAAGTGCTGCTAAACATTTCTATCTTCTGCAGTTCTTTATTGTATTGTGACAAATTCTAGAATATGCATATTTTCTGTGACAACATATAGGTGTGAACTACAGCTATTTAACAATTGAGCTGAAAAGCACATTCATTAATCATGTGCCATGCTGATAAGCATGTGCAGTCATGTTTTGCCATCTCATGTGATCACCATAGTCATGGATCAACTCTGTGTTCTTGTCTCAACTTTATCACGTGGCCAAGCCATCCAGGTGTTTACTTTTCTGTCACCCCTTGTTCTCTTCCTTTCGATCTTGCCAGTTGTCACCAAGTTCTCCAATTTATTTCTTCTCATAACATGACCAAAAAATGTTGACTGTCTGCGACTAATTTCTCTAATCGGTTTACAGTTTTCATTTATTTCTTGTTGGACTTGATCATTGGTTTTTCTGTCTGTCCATGGTATTCTTTGCATTTTCCTCAGAAACCACATCTCCACAACCATCAGATGTTTTTCAGCTTGTCTGTTCGTTGTCCACGTTTCACATCCATACAAATGTACAGGTTCTATGTAGCACTTCAACACTCTTTTCTTCTTCTTCTGCGTTCATCCGGAGTTTTTTTTTCCGAATGTGATTGCGTTGTGCCTGTTTACAGCAGAGCTGCGTTCTTGCGCTGTTAGGCCGACACATCCGACTTCTGCGGGCATTTGTTGACCGGGTTAACCTTCCCGGCAACACTCTTTTTCTCGTTTCATATGAAAAGCACATATCCACCTTTGAATATCAATGTTATAAAAGAGTTTTAAAAATTCATTGGATGGAAAGAACACAGCTCTATGCAGACAAATACTTATCCACATTTTAATATAAATGTTTCAAGTGAGTATTAAAAATTCATTATAGAAAGGAGAACATACCTTTCTATCCAGATAAGTACTTAATATTAAAGAAAATATGTTATTAAGACAAACAAGAATGTGAGAGGAAAATTAAATATTTTGGCATGTAAAAATGACATTAAAATCGAGAAAAAATGGAGGGGCATTTACTGAGGCAGAGAAGAGGGAGACTACAACATAGATGGATTCAAGATGTGATAGATACTTTACACATGACAATAACAGAACCAGGACTTCTGGCTTACAATAGAGAGAACTTTTGAGACTGTTATAGGAATGAAGGTGTGGACAGGACAGGCCACTGGAAGATGAATGGGTGAAGTCAAGAATGTTTTTTAATTTGTAAGATGTATATGATATATGTGCTTAAAACTGCATATATGTATGTTAGGATATGAGTGTACTAGCTGACCCGGCCCGGCTTCGCCCAGCCCCTGGCAGGGATCTATCTGTCTGTCTGTCTGTATCTATCTATCTATGTTCAGCCCTTTCCCGTTCCTGTTTCGGGAAAAATTGGTTCGAAAATGTTCACATATCTAAAATAGATCCATTATTTTTACGATGGCCCTTTCCCGTTCCCGTTGCAGGAAAAATGGGTTTAAAATTTTCACATATTTAAAATAGATGCATTATTTTTATGAAAACTGTGAAAATGCCTTAAAGATTTTATCATTATATTATAACGCATATGACCGTAGATAACTACTTTAAACATTTTATGAAACTTAAGAAAAATACAACAATTATTTAAATTACATAATACTACATGCTACTAAAAGTTATGTCTCTTGATATAACTTTTCTTAAGTTAAGTCCCCTTGCAATATTTTAATTAAATTCAATTTAATATGTAAATAACTGTTTTTAAACTAACAAACTATGCCAGTTGGCTTGGCGGGAATGAGAAGAACATCTGTAGAAAATTTCATCTCAATCGGATGGACCGTTCGCGAACGCATAAGAGACATACAAAGATACACACAAACATTCTCTTTTATATATATAGATATGTGTATATGTATGCATATGAGTGTATATTTATATGTATGTTTATGTATATTCTATGTGTATATGAATGTATGTACTTATATGTGTGTATTTTGTGAGAGAGAATGTATGTATGTATAAGAGTATAGTCAGTCAGACAGTACGCGTAATAATGCTAAAAGTGATGTTACTTTCTATGTATCAGGAGCCAAAGAAACACCGGAAGAGTTTCAATCTGACGTCATGGACTTACTGAAAAAACATGTCCGTAATGATGAAAAAGATACAAGAAATCGGCAGCCAGATCTTTAGTGTGAAGGGGCTTACTACCATTGAAAGCTGAGATTATCACAGCATGTACTAGAATTATCTGTAACATAAATTCAAATGTTTGTGCGGAATGTAGGTGTTTGTGTTAATCTTTTTAGTGGCTTACATTACAGGTAGGAGGAGATGGTCCTTTGTGCTGTGTCATCATTTGTAAATAAGATTGTCTTCTACGCATGTTTGTAAAGAGATTTCAATGCTGACTGAAAATGGTACAATTGCTTCTCAAAACAATATAAGCAAAACATTGTGCTCAAGGAGATTAGAATATAGTTCTGCAGTAGCGTTTTGTAGATGAAATTATACCATTATCTTAGGTTGTATCATCTCTGTTTATTAGTTAAGTGATATCTTCAGTTTGTTTGTTTGTTTTTTGTGTGCTCATTCCTGTCTTCTTCATCAATCAACATCATCATATAGCAAGTCGTTTGCAGAATGCTGCTCTCATCACAACCTATTTTACTCAGATATAATAAATATTTATGGAGAAAAAAATCTTTTGGCTATTTTTAATATTAAATTTAGAAAATGAAGTTGTTTATTAAACACACTGATTTTGTCAAATTGTTTCTTTGTGCGATATTTAACTTGATTGTTGCTTAAGTTTTGTTCTGTTATGAAATATTCTTTATAACTTTGTACAATATATTTATTGTACAAACAGAATGCTCAAACAAAAACAGTTCAGCAATAAATTAACTAAACATATCTTGTAATAAACAAGTTATGAGACAATTTATGATGAATAAGTTTACAAATATACTTTGCTATAGAAGTGCCTAATTGCTGAGCGTGAGAAGCAAAGTAAATATATATTATTCACTTTAGAACACCACTTATAAACAACAAATGTATGAACCAATGCAATAAATCTGAAACAGTGAAAAACATATTAAAGATAGGCATAGAGAACAACAACACAGGACAGCAATATTTGTATTTTAGTATTCATTATCATCATGTACCATTATGGTTGTCACTAGGAAGAACGAAATACCACAGTGTAATATACAGGTTGATGGGAATATTCTTAAACAAGTGAATTGGTACAACTATCTCAGAACAGTCATAGCATCTGATTGGAGATGCATTGAAGAGATTAGAACAAGAATCGTCATGGTGAAGGTAGCCTTTTGCAAGATGAAAAACATACTGACCAATAAAAAGAAGTTATTTGTAATGAGAAAAAGAGTTGATGTGCTACATAGAGCCTATACTTTTGTGTGGATGGGAAGCGTGGACAATGAGCAGTCAAGCTGAAAAACATCTGATGGCTGTGGAAATGTGGTTTCTGAGGAGAATGCAAAGAATATCATGGACAGACAGAAAAAACCAACGACTAAGTCCTACAAGAAACAAATGAAAATAGTAAACTGATTCGAGAAATTAGATGTAGACAGTCACAATTTGTTGGACATGTTATGAGAAGAAATAAATTAGAGAACTTGGTGACAACTGGCAAGATCGAGGGGAAGAGAGCAAGGGGAAGACAGAGAAGTGAATACCTGGATGGCTTGACCACATGGCATGGTTGAGACAGGAACACTGAGCTGATCCACGACTCCGGTGGCCGAGTGAAATGGCGAATCATGACCACCCACGCTTACCGGCATGGCACATGATGATGAATGATAATGCTGATAAGCTTGGACAGTCATGTTTTGCCATCTCACACCATCACCAGTTCTGGAAAGCTCCGTGTTCTTGTCTCGACCATACCATGTCACAAAGCCATTCAGGTATTTACTTTGCTGTCTTCCCCTTGTTGTTTTCCCTCTTAATCTTGCTAGCTTTCACCAAGTTCTCTAGCTTATTTCTTCTCATATCCTTCTAAAACAATCTTGACTTTCTACATTTTTTTCTTGCACTCGCTTTCTTTGAACTGAAGCGTAGTCCATACATACTACTTCTATAGTCTGTTTACTTTTGTCTGCCCCAATATAAAATTCCATATCTCAGTAACCAACTGAGGGAAAATTATGAGATTTAGCATATAACCTTATCGTTATGTCCAGTCCACCCAACAAAAAAATGTTTGTTCTGGAGATTGTACAGCAGATTTCAATGTTTGTTTATATGCGGTATATAATTTACGGGTCAGAGATTAAGTCCATAATTTTTAAAGTATTACACCTTCACCAAGATACATCCGCGCATTTAAAAAAATTGTCTCATGGTTTCCGTTTTAGCACAAACTGCGCGCAGTTAAATGGGATTCTTCAGAGGTGTCGTCAGTGTGGGTTCTTTCATGAAACGTGATTATATAAATAAATATATAAATAAATCTTACCATTAATATAATATTATTAGCTAATATTTAAATGTGTGAATATTGTTCAGTGGGATTGAATGTGAAATTTTGTACACTTCAAAGCATCGCTATGAAGTTGTATACATATTTTTGTCAAGAAGCTGATCGCAGGAAACTGTTTCATACTGTTACAAATCCCCCAAAAAGAGCAGTGCATGCAATGGGTTTGAGTAAACGGTCATTTCGTTGATGGGTGCAAGAATCTGGAATGAAACCAACATGTGATAAGCAAACGGTAGTTAGAAAGGCAATTGTAGACAGATTTGACAAGGATGTCATAGGGCGAGTTATTATAAAAGTGATGGATGCCAAAGAAACAGTGACTGTAAGAAAACTTAAGGTTTGGTTGAGAAAGAACAATGACATAGAGCTATCCAAAACAACTTTGTGGAAAATTATAAGGAGATTAGGCTTCACTTTTAGAAATTATAAGGGAGGTAGAATATCCTTTGCGAGCAACCGCATTTAGGAGCCAAGAGAAGCAGATACCTACGTGAAATAAGGGAAATGCGCAAAGAAAATTATGACATAGTGTATTTGGATGGGACGTGGATCAATGCGCACCACACAAGTGAAAAGGAATGGCAATCAGTGGATGGAAAGATAAAGCGTTATGTGCCCAGTAGTAAAGGACAGCGTTTGGTCATAGCCTATGCTGGTAGTACTCATAATGGCTTACTACAGAATGCTGGGCTCGTGTTCGTATCAAAGCATACAGACAATAGGGATTATCATAATGAGATTAATGGTAATGTATTTAGAGATTGGCTCCAGAATATAGTACTTCCATCCCTTGATAGACCGTCTTGTCCAATCATGGACAATGCATCATATCACAATGTTGTTGCCCAAGAAGACAAAATACCTACTGCATCGAGCACAAAGGAAGCAATAAAGATATGGCTCCGAAGGGAAAATATACCATTTCCAGAAACATTTCAAGCTACAGTTTTTGTCCCTTGTAAAACGGGCGCAAAAAAGCCAGAAATATCAATCGACAAGTTGATAGAAGAGCATGGCCATAGGTGCTTGAGAATTCCGCCATATCATTCTCATTTAAACTCTATAGAACTTGTGTGGGCTAAAATTAAAGACAGGTGGCAGCTTGCAATACTACATTCAGATTTTCTGACGTCAAGATACTAATCCAGTGCGCGCTATTAAATATTGATAAAAGTTACTGGAAACAAATGTGAGGACCATGTGTTGAAAGAGGAAGAGGACTATTGGAGAAAAGATGGATTGAATTTTATGCAACCGAGAGCAGTCATCAACCTACTGGAATCGTCCGACACAGATTAAGGTCTGAGCAGATCACAGACCTTAATCCATGTGCACACATACTGGGATATTTTGCTCCAACTATTCAAACGAATTGCAGGCCCTAATCATTACAGCATCAGCACAATATCAATGGCAACAGTTTGTATTCCACAGTGATGAATTTTCAATTCTGCAAGCCCACAGCAGTGACAAACAACTATTGAAGAAAAAAAAGCACACTAAACACATTGAATACCAACAGAAGAGTATTATTGCGGTGGAAACTGACATATTGTGGCATAACAAGAAACGTGAGAGCAAACATGTTGTCAAATTAGGGGACAACACATGTGCATACGAATCAATCTATACCAGTGGTTCTCAACCTTGTTTGGCCCATGCCCCCTTCACCATATGTTGAGAATGTCATTCCTCCCCTTTCATATTTCCTCCCTATAAATTCTCCCCTCCCCCCACCCTGCCCCTACATGGTATATTTAAAAATGGAAGCTAACTTTAATAACACATACTAGAACATGTTTAGACATCTACATAAGATGTGATTTGTGGGTCTACTCACGTTATCAGACGAATATCAGAAGGGTGAGGAGTACAGAACTGTAAAGCATGGAGGGTAAAACAATATCAAGTAATCGGTTCTTGAATTAACAGAATCTTGAAATAATCTTCATTCCCCCCCCCCCTGGAAACCCTAAAATTCCCCCCTAGGGGGAATTCCCCACCGGTTGAGAACCACTGATCTATAAACTTCAATGAAAAGAGGACCAACATCTTGGTCGTTAAGAAGAAAGCCCACTACAGAGACACTGACAACTATTTTCATGGTGCAAAACAGTTAATCATGTTCCGTCTCTGAACGGTAAACAGCAGAGTAGATAATCTTTCAAGAAGATTCAAAGCGGGTCTGTCACCCATGTGTATGTGTGAACAAACTACACAGACAGCTGAAGAGATCCTTAAAGATGGACACATGATGACTAAATTGCGGTATCATTTCTGGTCACTCCATACGCACATTAACGCACAGCTATTCGGAAGCTTTCACGAACTCAATATAAAAAGCTAAATGCATCCTAGTAACATGAATACTTGTGTACACATTATTAACCAGCAGCTGAAGAAACAAGAAGGAAATGAACAATAAGGTAAGAAATATATTCCTTCTACTTTCCTGTCAATTTACACATTATTTACCCCGTGCCTCTGTAAATTCTCTGTCTTTACTAATATTACACATTGCACCCCTCTCTGGAGTCTCCATGGTGAAGTGGTCAAGCCGTCTGACTCGGGGCTCCGAAGGTTGTATGTTTGATTCTGGGCCGCGTCCTTCATTTCACGAGTGCATTTTCCCGGAGACTCTCGAGGATTGTTGCTGGAGCTATGGAGTTTGTGCTTTGTGCGACGCTTTCCGCACTGCGGAAAGAGACTGAGCCATATGGGATAAAAACCCGGTGCAATGCAGTCGACCTTTCGAATTTTAAGCTACTTCTTTTATTGCACCCACTCCCATACGAATCTGGCTACGCCTTGTACTTGTGTCGTTACCCGAAATGCCGTGCTTTACTGTAAGACTAGTTTGTTAGCGTGAATTCACTACATTTTCGATAAAATATATAAGAAATGTCGCCGCTTTCGATGATTTAAGTTGCTTTTGGACCTATCAAAGACATATTCCTTGGGCGAGAATATAAGACGGCAAGAAAGATTTCATAACGATGCAACAGACAGTTTTCAAAGTAATTGATCGTGAATGACGGCATTCATTTCTGGACAGACTATAGTAGTGGTGGACTGAAGTTTTGGTGTGGATTATCTTTACCTGTTAATAGTGTCCCTCGCCATCGGACAAACCCACTCCGACTTCAGAGATACTCGTAATTAGCGTCCCCAAGTCAAGGACGATAGGTCAACCATTTTTTTTTCAACTGTCCGGTGTAGGGAGTAGGGGTTGAACTCCTTACTTCAGCATCAGCACACCAGATGTTTAAGAATAAATGTTCTTATCCATTCGGCATGTTGACCTACACTGTTCTACATTTAATTTCTGTAATCAGTTTACAGTTTTCGCTTGTTTCTTGTAGGACTAGCTCATTGGTTGTTGTTGTTTTTTTTTTTTTTTTTTGGTCTGTTAGTTAGTTAGTTATCAGTTGGGGTATCTTCGTTGCACTCCGGACATGTCCATAGGTGCTCAGATCCTCCCCCCAGCATATGCATCAGCGTCCGGTGGCTAATAGTGCCAGTTCTGTGTTGGTTGACGAGGCGCTTTGTTTTCCCGATGTACCTCTCGCGTCTGGCTGTGCCGATTCTTACTCCCAGGTCTTTCATCCTGGAAAGCGATGTGGAATCACTGGCGTCAAAATCCTCTGTTCTCGCCATATCTTTAAGGGCGTTAATAACATCGGCACGATCCATGGGCTGGCCATCTACAGGGGGTGCAGAGCCAGCCAATTTATCAGCTCGTTCATTTCCCTCGACTCCCGCATGTCCCGGGACGAAGATGAAGGTGACTTTGCGGACAACAGACTTCCGCAGCGACTCAGTCCACTGTCTACGTACAGATCCAGCTTCGACCTTCTGAATCATGCTCATTGAATCACTTAGTACACACACGTTGGTATAATGCTGAGATTCCAGCCATATGAACGCCTGTGTAACTGCCATCACCTCCATCGTCATGCTGCTCGTGGTCATGGAGTGGGCACCACTGGATTCTTGAACGGTTCGGCCCGCTGAGCGGGCTGTAAATGCCCACGCACTTCGCTGCTGCTCTACAACAGATCCATCTGTATAGATGAGCACTTCGGGGCTATCTGAGTGATCATAGATGAGCGCGTTAACCTCTGCATTGACAGCGGCAGGGTTCTGCTCTCTGCACCGTCTGTCGAGTGTGATAATGCAGGAGAAGGTACACTTAAAAGCTGGAGGCACCGGCACCCATTCCTTGCCGGGGTTGATACTGGTAGGACTGCAGACCTGTCTGACGACATCTTCCGTCTATCCATGGTCTATCCATGGTAATTGGTATCTTTGCATTGTGGTACTATCTGTCTGGTATATTTTTTGGCTAACACATTTCTTCCATGTTCTTCTTTCAATGGTAGCACTGTACACCTGGTTATGCACCTCCACGGTCAGCGTGTCAGATTTTGGCATGCATTTGTTTACAGTTTTCTTCCTGTAACCAGATTTCATCCAAAGTAACGGTCTACCCGTAGAGTTGAGTTGAGTCAAGAACCGACGTCATTGCACGCAGGGCATTCCCATAAGTGCTCAGTCCTCATCTTCAGTGAAAAGCCAGCGGAGAGTTCCAGTACTAATGGTTCCCGTTGTAATATGATTATATGTCCGTCTTGCTTTACCTCTGAATGACGACTGTTTATTATCTGTGAATAGGTTTTCTTTCCAACAATCTTGTCAGGGCATCTGCCTTGTAGCCTACACTTTGTGATTTTCAACTGCTGTTTACCAGTAACGTACACAAATTGAACATTGGACCTTCTGTTTTTTACCATTATCAGGGAAGGCTAGGTATCTGACCATTTTACATCTACAACATTTAAACAAAATCTAAAAATCAGAACTGATGTATGAAAATTCTTTTCCGCCACATGACGCTTGCTTGAATGACTTCAGTTACTCCATCTAAACCAGGTGATCTATTTTAGCAACTGTTCTTTATTACTGATTTGATCTCCTGATACAATATATTGAGTGCGTACTTAGTGAAAAGTAAAGTAAAGGTCAAATTTTTGCTTGCCTTGAGGCGTATTAGATATAAGGTGCTAGCCCCATATTTTAAGAGACCAATTAGTATTCAATATCAGGCCAGCAACTTTCACTTCCCAAAATTGTTGCTGGTACCTATTTTAGACGGGGGGGGGGGGGGGGGGGAGTCAACTTTTACAAATCTGCCTCTAGCAAATTTTAATCTCTGGCCACTGGGCTGGCAAGCAAGTGTGCTGACCACTGTGCTATATGGCTCCCGATGTTCTTGATCCCAAGTGACTGTCAAACTGTTGCATGCAAATATTGCACTAAGTTAGGAAACTTAATTAAAATAGGCGACTAGAGAGTTGGCGTGCAATAATTGCTAAATGTCTCCTTTCACCCAGGAGAAAAAGAAGACGATCCCGTTGAAACCCATGGCAGAGGAATATGTAAGAGTGTAAGAAGGAGAGAGCTTGCGCTCTCTCTTTCCCCCTACTCATAAGCAATTTAAACCATACAGGAATGGTGAAATAGAGCAACTGCATAATAGCGTGAAAACATGTAGCAAGTAAGCAGAGACACTAAGTGAATGGAAGAATGTACAAATGGGTGAAAGCATACTTGCATAGTAGGGGAGTCAGTACAGATAAACGGACTAAAGAGCAAGAAAGTTCTACAGCGTTGTGTTATCCCCCAAGGTGGAGTCCTGTCCCCAACATCTGTCCTAATCTACACGAACGATCTAGTTGCCGTTCCTCCTCCTCCTCCTCCTCTTCTTCTTCTTCTTCTTCTTCTTCTTCTTCTTCTTCTGGAATCACAGAAAGTCGTCTCAACGACAAAATATCCGACTCTGAAATCACTCTTAAGGGGTTTAAAGTAATTCGAAGAGACGCAAATCAAAAATTAGAGACAGGTATTGCTGTATACATTTCCAATTCTCTCAACTGTTCCCGTAGAAGTGATCTCGAGTCAGTAGAGATAGAATGTGTTTGGTTAGAGGTGAAGCCAGCCAGTCAGCAACCGTTTCTAATTGGATACCTATATCGGAATCCGTGTGCTGGGTACAATTGGTATGACTGTTTCACTACAATGATGGATAGAGTGTTTACAGAAGGTAGAGAAGTCATGATATTAGGTGACATAGATATTACTAAATCCAACCAGACATGGGACGATATCATTCTATCTTACGATTTGAAACAACTAATAAACCTTCCCACAATGGTTACTATAATTGATCATATATATGTTACTTGTCCAGTTAATATTATCGAATGTTCTGTTCCTGTTAGTGCAGTTAGTGACCATTACCCAATATGTTGTACGTGGTCGAAAACTGGGTTCAAATCTCCTAAAAATAAACACTTAATCATCAAATTTAGAAATCTAAAAGCTCTCAACCAAAGTTTATTTTTAGATGACTTAAAAAATGCAGCCCTTGAACATGTTTACCAACTTCCTGATCCGGATGATGCACTAGCTTACTGGACAAAGACAGTCTACAGTGTGTTTGATAAACATGTGCCAGTTAAAGAAGTTCGAGTGAAGAATCAACATAAATCTCCATGGGTAACTCGTGAAGTTCTCGAAATCATGAGAGAACGAGATACAGCGCACAAAAATAAAGATTTTATCAATTACCGCAGACTAAGAAATAAAGTTAAATATGAAATTCGTAGGATAAAGAAAGATCATTTCAAAAATTTGATTGTAGATAAATAACCCAAATATATGGAAGGCTATTAACTCGCTAACCAACAAGAAACACTCTTCAGAGTCAGCAATACCGAGCACTATAACATGCGAGGATTTCAGTTGCTTCTTTCAATCAGAAATAGAGAATCTAAAGTCCACAATACCAGACTCAGCTTGTAATTTAAGATCACTGTCATCATTCTGTGAAGGGAAGTGCCCTAGAAATATTCCCCCTGAGATTCCCTTGATGTCTGTTGCAGAAGTATATAACTATCTCTCGAATCTCAAAGCAACAAGTTAAGAAGGCCTAGATGGTATAAGTAATAGAATTCTTCGGTGTGCTGCACCTATTATTAGTGAGTCCTTAACGTTCATATATAACCAGTGCCTGTCCAAAAACTACTTTCCATCTGCCTTTAAAGTTGCTAAAGTGTATCCTCTACTTAAAAATGGCTCAACTGATATTAGCGTCTTGGGTAATTATAGACCTATTTCCTTACTATCATCGCTATCAAAGCCATTAGAAAAACACATGCATAAAATAACACTACATCATTTAATTAACAACGATCTAATAATTGACAGTCAATCTGGGTTTCGACCTAAATATTCTTGCCATAGTGCCCTTACAAAAATGACCGATAACTGGCATCTTTGTATCAACAATGGCAACATTTGTGGAGCAGTATTTGTAGACTTTAAAAAAGCCTTTGATATGGTAGATCATGATATTTTAATTAGAAAATTAAAACACATGAAGACTAGCACCAACATGGTGAACCTAATTACGACATTTTTATCTGACAGACAACAAGTAGTGTCCTTCAATAACTGTCTATCAAGACCCACACAACTTAATTTTGGAGTGCCTCAGGGCTCAATACTAGGTCCGCTGCTTTTTGCAGTGTATATTAACGATCTTCCTTTATACCTCAATACGTCGTGTGACCTATTTGCGGAAGACTGTACTATTTACACAAGTCAAGAGAGCCTTTGTGACTTAGAGAGCTCTTTACAAAACGAACTTGACAACCTTAGTAGATGGAGCAATGAAAATCGCATGTTAATTAACATCGACAAAACCAAATCCATGCTAATAACGACCAGACAAAAACTACAGACCCTAGCCATAACTGGGACACCGCTCGAGCTCCACGTGGACACGTTACCTATAATTAATGTAAATGAACATAAAACATTAGGTCTTTTAATTGACAGACATTTAAACTGGAGCCCTCATGTTCACGTCCTTACCAAGAGAATAGCACAAAAAGTTTACCAACTTGCTAAAATTCAACACTTTTTGAATGAAAGCACACGAAAAATATTCTATGCATCCTATATCCAATCACCTCTCGATTATTGTTCCACAGTCTGGGATGGTTGCCCTAAATCTAATATGAAACGATTGTGTTCGCTTCAAAACCGCGCTATACGTCTGGTTTCTAGCATAAAGCACGTTGAAAGTAATAAATTATACAGCCATCAAAGACTTCTACCACTTCAAAAGCGCTTCCTTTTAACAAAGCCAAATTAGTGAATAAAATTATATCTGAAAATACCCCAGAGTATCTTCTACCGTTAATTCAATCTAATGCAATGAACAGTAAGCGCTTAAATTTATTACAGCTTCCCAAGCCTAGATTGGACTTATACAAAACTTGTTTCGCATATTCTGGTGCTCACTTGTGGAATAGCCTTCCACCAGAACTGAAAACACCAATGAGTTCCTACACATTCAACCGAAAACTCTTTCAATACTTACTTCATACCGACTATATGCCTCCATAAGTCACCTACTAGTATCATTTTTCATGAGTGAGAGTGAGTGAGTATACATGCGCGTGTGCCTGAGTGAGTGTAAAAGTGAGTGGGTGGGTGTGGACATATGTGTGAGAGATTTAGTTAGAGAATGAGTGAATATGAGAGAGTGGGTGTGTTGTGTGTCTGCCTGTCTGTGTGATAGAGTGTGAAAGTTAGTGAGTGAGTGTGAGTTAGTGAGTCAGCGAGTAAATGAGAGTAAGGAAGCGTGAGTGAGTGAGAGAGAATTTGTGGGTATGCGTGTATGTGCTCGAATGAGTGAGTGTGAGAGCGAGTGAGCGTGTAAAAGTGAGAGCGTGGGTGAATGAGAGAGTGCATGAGACAATGTGATGTATGTGTGTGCATGTTTGGATGGGTGTACATGTGTGTGTGTATCTGCGTGTGCCTCTGTGTGTATGTCTGTACGTGTGTTAAGGTGTGCGTTTGTGTGTTTATATGCGTTTATATGCATGTGCGTGTGCATATGTGTGCATGGATGAGTGTGTGTGTGTGTGTGTGTGTGTGTGTGCTCGTGTATGTATCGTATATCTTTGTATGTGTAAGTGTGCATGCATGCAGTATATGCGAGGGAGTGTATATTCGGGTGTTATGTGAGTACGTGTGAGTAAGTATATGGATGTGTGTGTGTGTGTGTGTGTGTGTGTGTGTACATGTGTGTGAGAGAAGAGAGAGAGAGAAAGAGAGAGAGAGAGAGAGAGTTGAGCGCACGCATTTCATGTAACATGCTATTCCATATTTTTTTTATGTATTCTCATCTTTCATATTACGAGGTATCTTTTAATGCCACTTGATTGTCCTGTAACATGCCATTCCATATATATATATATATATATATATATATATATATATATATATATATATATATATATATATATATATATATATATATATATATATATATATATATATATATATATATATATATATATATATGGGGGGGGGCGGGGGGGGGGGGGTTATTCTCATCTTATCATTTTGTATGGCATTTGATTTTATCATGTATAATATAACATTACTGTGATGTGAGTGAGAGAGAGAGAGAGAGCGAGAGAGAGAGAGAGAGAGAGAGAGAGCAAGAGAGAGAGAGCGAGCGAGAGAGAGAGAGAGAGAGAGAGAGTTGAATTGCATCACTAATTTTTACGCTTTTTTTTTGTTTGGGTGGGTGAATGGGTGTGTAGGAGATTGTGTGGGTTGGGTGATGAGTGTGTAATGGGTGTGGGGGATGAGTTTGGGGGTGTCTGTGAATGGGATATGTCTGCGTGGGTGGGAGTGTGTGAGTGTGGATGGGGTAAATGTGAGTGGGTGGAAAATGTATGTGTGGGTGGCGAGAATGTTTGTAGGTGGAGGATGTGTGAGTTGGTGGGGAGATGTGTGGGCGGGGATGTGTATGGGGAAGGTATGTGGGGGGGTGTGTGTGTGTGGGGGGATGTGTTTATGGGTGGAGATTTGTGTGGGAGGGGAGATGTGTGAGAGGTGGGGAGGTGGGGGATGTGCAGGTGATTGAAGGGTGAGAAAGAGAGAGAGTGGGTGAATGTGTGTGTGTCTGTGTACTTGTCTATGCTTGTAAGAGAGTGAGTTAGTGTGGTTTAGAGAGTAAATGAGTGATTGAAAGGGTGAGATTATGTGAGGCAGCGTGTATGTGTGAGTAAGTGTGTGGGTGGATGGGTTAGTGTGTACGTGTGTCCATATGTGTGTATGCGTGTGTTTATGTGTGTGTATGTGTGTGCACGTCTGAATGTGGGTGTGTATGTGTAAGTGTGTGTAAATGTGTGTTTGTATGTGTGCTTGTGTGTGTAAGTATGTTTATATGTGTGCGTAAATGTATGCGTGTGTTTATATGTATGTGCGGGTGCATATGTGTGTATGTGCGTATATATATATATATATATATATATATATATATATATGTGAGTGCATGATTGTGTGTATGTGTGCATGCATGCAGTGTATGCGAGGGAGTGTGTATTTGTGTGTGTGTGTGTGTGTGTGTAAGTATGTGTATATGGGTGTGTATGTGTGCGTGGGGATATGTGTGTATTTGCGTGTGTATATTGTGTGTATGCTCGTGTGTGTATGTGTATATGCTTTCTTGCGCACGCGAGGGAGTGTGTATTTGATAGCGAGAGGGTGTGTGTCTGTCTGTGTGTGAGTTAGAGTGAAAGAGAGTGTGATATTGAGTAAATGAAAGATGGAGAGAGTGACTTAATGGGTGAAATAGTGAGTAAGTGAGAGAGAGAGAGAGAGAGAGAGAGAGAGAGAGAGGGGGGGGGGGGTGAGCGAACGAGAGAAGACAGTGGAAGAATGGTATTGTTAATGTGTGTATGTGTGCGGCCATTGTTTGTGAGTGTCTATGGGTGTGTGTTAGTGAGAAGAGAGCGAGAAAGACAGAGAAAGAGAGAGAGAGAGAGATTTAAGCGCACGCATATCATGTATCATGCTATTCCATATATGTTGTGTATTCTCATGTTCATATTACCATTTTGAATGCCAACTGATGTTATAATTTATAACATGAACACATGTACATCACTGTAGAGTGGGTGAGAGAATTAGAGAGTATGAGAGAGAGAGAGAGAGAGAGAGAGAGAGAAAGAGAGAGAGAGAGAGAGAGAGAGAGAGAGAGAGTTGAATTGCATCACTAATTTTTAAGTTACAAAATGTATATGTACATTTTCTTTACAATTTTGCGACAATGCTCACGACAATCGTCACTGTATGTGTGTGTAAAGTGTGGGAGTTTGATCATAATAGTAGGGTGGGGGATGGGGGGAAGTGTGTGTGGGTGGGCGGGGTGGGATTGTGTGGGTGGGTGGGGGATTTGTGTGTGGGTACGTGCGGGATGTATGGGTTGGCGGGGAGATGTGTGTGTGGGTGGGGATGTGTGTTTGGCTAGGTGGTTGTGGGTGAGTGGGTGGAGGAGGATATGTTGGTGGATGATTGATGATGGGTTATGGGATGGGTGGGGGTATATGTATGGGTGGGGAGATGTGGGTGTGGGGATATGTGGTGGGTGGGAGATGTGTGCAGGTGGGGGTGGTTGTGGGTTTGGGGGTGTGGGTGAGGGATGTGTATGGGTGTGGGATGTTTGGGTGGATGGGTGGGGAGTGTGTGTGGGTGAGATATGTGTGGGGGATGTATGTGGGTTGGGGAGGGGTGCATGATGGGTGTGGGTGATGGATTTGGAGGTGTGGGTGTGGGATATGTCTGGCTGGGTGGGGGTGTGTGGCTGGATGGAGGATGTATGTGTGGGTAGTGAGGGTGATTGTAGTTGGGGGATGTGTGGATGGGTAGGAGGTGTGTGGGGAGATGTGTGTGTGGGTGAGGGATGTGTCTTTGGGATGTGTGTGGGTGTGGTGTTGTGTGGGAGGGGAGCTGGTTGTGGATAAATGATGTGTGTGTGGGTGGGTGAAGGTGTGGTTGGGTTTTCGGGTGGGTGAAGGATGTGTGTGAGGGTGGGGATGTGTGCTTAGATGGGTGGTTGGGGTGTGTGAGTGTGGGTGGGTAGATAGGAGATGTATGTGTTGATGAGTGGGTAAGGGATGTGTGGGTGTTAGTGGTTGAGGGATAAGTACGTGTGTCTGGGGATGAGTGTATGAGTTGGGGATGTGTGTGTGGGTTCTGTGTGCGTGGATGGGAGGTGTGTGTTTGTTAATGGGGGATGTGTTGGTGGGTGGGGATGTGTGGGAGGGATGTGTGTATGGGTGGGGAGATTGTGCGTGGGTGGGGATGTGTGTGTATATGGGTAGGGGTGTGTGGTTAAGTGATGTGTGGCTGGGGGATGGGTGGATGGAGGATGTGTGGTTGGGTAGAGGATGTGTGGGTGGGTGATTGTATATGAGTAAGGGTGTGTGGTTAAGGGATGTTTGGTTGGGGGATGGGTGGGTAGAGGATGTGTGGGTGGGTAGAGGATATCTGGGTGGGTGAGTGTGTGCAGGTTAGGAGATGGTGGGGGATGTTTGTAGGTGTGGGCTCGGGATCTGTGAGTGGGCTGGGGGAGATGGGAGATTATGTGGGTGGGTGCGGAATTTGTGTGTGGGTAGGTGTGGAATATGTGAGTTGACGGGGAAATGTGTGTGTGGCTGAGGAATGTGTGTTTGGCTGGGTGGGTGGAGGTGTGTGGGTGGAGGAGGATATGTGGGTGAGTGATTGTTGGTGGGCAATGGGACGGGTAGAGGATATGTGAGTGGGTGGGGAGATGTGTGTAGGTGGGGGATGTGTGGGTTATTGAATGTATGTGTGCTTGGGGTGTGGGTGGATGGGATGTGTGGTGGGTGAGAGGTGTGTGTGGGTGGTGAGATGTGTAGGTGTAGGGATGTGGTGGATGGGTGGGGGAATATATGTGTGTGTGGGTTATGTGTGTGGTTGGGTGGGGGAGTTGGAGTGAATGGGGGATGTGTGGATGGGTGGTGGATGTGTCTCATAACATAGTAATATGCATTGTTTATGTTTACAAAATTCATGTGACAATGTTTTTTCCTATGCACTGTTGATGAAAGAAAGATGAGTGAGTGGAAGGGCCGAATGTAAGACGGGCCTGCGTGCCCAATTTGTTACCCTTTGAAAATAAAGTCTGTTCGTTCGTTCGTTCGTTCGTTCGTTCTTCTTCTTCTTCTTCTTCTTCTTCTTCTTCTTCTTCTTCTTCTTCTTCTTCTTCTTCTTCTTCTTCTTCTTCTTCTTCTTCTTCTTCTTCTTCTTCTTCTGCGTTCATCCGGGGAGTATTTTTCGGACGTGATTGCGTTGTCTGTTTACAGCAGGGCTGCGTTCTTGCGCAGTTAGGCCGACATATCCGACTTCTGCAGACATTTGTTGACCCGGTTAACCTTCCCAGGGTTGCCGATCTACCACATGGAATTAAAGTGACAATGAACACTTATGATCTGGTCCTATAGAGCACACATGAACACGCAGCAGTGGCCACCAGATTTTACAAATCGCTTTAGAGGCATTAGCCGCATATAAATAGTAGGTGTGTTAGCGTAAAGCCGTAAACTGACAAATGCAGCACCACTCTCTTCACCTTCTCCAGGCAGCAAAAGGCATCTAGATAAATGGATACCCTTAAGAGAAGAAAAAGAACCCACATACATCGGAGTCGCATTTGAAGACAGGCTGACAAGGAGAAAGCATATTAACAAAGCAGCATTAGCGAACGAAGGAAGAGGAACAAAGCAGAGTCCATTTCCAGAAGGAAGATAGCCATCCTGAGAATTATAAGTGGGACCACGTGGGGAGCCAGCGGGAAAATACTTAGCAAAGCTTACCAACGGAGTATGCGACCACACCTGGAATATTGGTCAACTGCGTGGTGTTCAGCACCATAATACACACCGCAAGAGCTGGACAAGGTGCACAATCAAGCGCCTAGAGTCACCACGTGAAGGATTAGATCAACCTATATAGTGGAGATGGAGAAGATTGGGAGGGCACAAGCACTGAGAGATACGGAGATGCTTATTATACAATCAAAAAAATTCCTCTGCTCGCCTGGCCACTCTACGAAGAACAGATATGAAAATCTAGTTATGGGGTGGTTGAAAAGAAGCAGTTTATTTACCCGCCATGCCAAATGACTTTGCAGTCCAACTATTGACTTGTCTGCAGTTGTTATCCCAATGAAAAATATCCCAAAATGAAGAGAGGAACATAGACTACGTTATATATCCAGAAGAAAGATCATTGAACGGAATATTCGACAAGAAAGAGTAGAGCAGAACGTGCAACGCAGAACAGCTACTCTTGGTTTACTTGATGATAAATACCCACAGGACCTTTGGGTCCGAGCCAACTCAGTTGGGTCAGCATGAAATGCTGTTAGAAATGGAAGAACTGGAGTGTACATACTCTAACCAAATAATACCAGGGATACGATCAGAGCCACAACAAGAACTCACTGTCATAACTATGATGCAGAAATCCAAGCCATCAAGGTAGTATCAAGACTGCCAAAAGGGAAAAAAAAGACATCCAGGCAAACCTTCTGGCCTATAGAAACAATGATGGAAGAACTTTAAGTATCATTGAATGAACTAAAGAAGACAGTGAAGTTTAAACATCACTGCAGATATAGACAACCAATTTCAAGCGAACACCCGGGAAGGTAACCCGGCTAACAAATGCCTGAAGAAGTCGGATGTGTCGGCCAAAAGTTCAAATATCGCACTCTACTGAAAACAGGCACAACGCAATTATGTCCGAAACAACATTCCGGACGAACGCAGAAGAAGAAGATTTCAAGCGAACGGAAGAAGAGTCAAGAATTGACATCACAGCACTCAATATTCCCATACGTTCTGTCCCCAACTTCAACAGCGAGCGAGAAGTTCCAATACTGACGGTACCAGCTGCAGTCTGATTAAGTCTGCATCTGGCCTTTTGTCGGAGTACTTACTGTCAGCCAGATCATCTGGTCACTCCCTGCCCCACAGTTCTCCCCAGGCTAGTGGTGGATTGGTCATAATGTCAGCTTGCCCGGCGGCAAATTGACCACGTGGGCCTCTAATGAAATGGACCATCTATAATTTTAGACAGTATGTTAAAACGTTAATGACCGTTTATTCTTGGCAACCAATATTTTAAGACTAATTAAACCACGGTTCCAAGCCGTAAAATAACGTATCTGTTCTTCCACAGTAGTTAATTTACATGACACCAAATGACTCTGACCACATCTACCTGTTTGTGTACCAGTACCCCACCTCCCGATACAGATCCGACCAACCTGTCCATCTGCCCGTTCCCCACTAAACCAGCATGTTCTGAGGAAAAGATCCAACCGATCTTTAAAATAGTATGAATGCCTTCCAAAGGGCAGGACTGGGCACGCATTTTTCCTGACAGTCGGAAATAGATGTCGGAGGCAGAGGTATAATAACTCCGTGTAGATGTGGAAGGCAAGGGAAACCACCACGACGTTTTCTCAAGTTTTTATCTGTTCTGCTGTATGGCAGTGAATCAGGGAACGTGAACGTACAAACTAGGAAGAACTTGGAAGCAACAGAGATGTGGTTCCTTAGACGAATGTTGCGAATGCCTTGCCTGCCAGAGTAACTAACTATGTGGTTCTTGAGACGAATGTTGCGAATACATTAGACTGCCAGAGTAACTAACAATGATTGCTTTGAAGAGGTTAATAAAACCAGAACACTATATAAATTATATACAACTACGAGTATAAGAAAGAGACAAACTCAAACAGTATTGTTTGATCATGCGCTGAGAGGAAATGTATTGGAAAACATGACGACTGAAAAGATCAGTGGAAAAAAAGCCAGACCGAAAGTAATGATGCTGGATGGATTGAGACGGTGACATGAAAGAATATCATCAGCGGAGTTGAACTAGAACACTAAAGTCCTAAAGACCGAGATTTTCGGAGAGATATGAACGCCCATGCCGCTTGGCATGGCACATGATGGCGATGCTTCCAAAGGGAGAGTATTACATAAGAGACAGTATTGTCTTTGTCACAGCGGGTGAACCCAATCTCACCCGGAAGTAGGAAGTAAAATGGCGTCTGCATAAGGAGAATACGTTTATTAAATAGTCAATTCTGTTAATTTCAGTCTGGTTAGGTGGTGAATAAATCAACGACCATGGCTAGGTCCGTGATGCCAGCGCAGCAGAAGTTAGCCGAAAGGCTGACCATTCTGAATGATAGGGGCATAGGCATGCTTACTAGGATTTATAACATTAAGAAGGTAAATTAAAATGTTTGTAAATGAATTGTAATTGATGAGTTCCAATCAATCGTTTTCATTTCCGACTTCATGCTCTACTTAAACAAATTTTATTTATCATAGATTCATACTAATACTAGACATGTTAATTATTGAGCTGGGTAGATATGAATCTTGATGGTTGAAGCAGAGTAGATATGAATCTCGATTACCTGGATGGTATATTAATGCATTTATAATAATTAATATAATATTAATAATAATTAATATTTTAACATTTAAAATAAAGTACCAGCGACGACGACACTCACCAGTGCAGTCTCAGTTAGCATAAGAGAATATTTTAAAATGAGGTTTCTACTTATGAAATCATCATGGCTGGATACAGCTTGACAAGACGAATCCAACGGTATCTCAACAAATAGTGTGCATTAATTCTAAGCGGAGTTATGAATATTTTTGTGTCGTGATCTAACAACCAGGAAGTGTAAAATGATCTGAAAAAATGGGAGAGTTTTATTGCGGCTCAATAAACTGGAAGCTGAGAAATTCCGCCTTCTATTACTGTGGCTTGTTTATTTTTAAACGGACAACAATCATTGTGTCCGGGGTGGCAAGGCCTAACTTGACATATTATTTATTTTTCAATAGGATGTGCCGTGACCTAATTAATAATTTAAAATGGCCGCCAGTTGTTTATTATTCATTAAAAGTCTGTTGTATCGCTAACAGACCTGACAAGATGTATACTTTATTGTACATTTTGGTAACAGGAAAGTAAAAGTCACATTCCTCTTTCGATAGAATGTCGACAGGATCGAGATGATCGACTTCATTGCACCGGGTTTAATCCCACATGGCTCTGTCTCTTTCCGCAGGGCAGCCTGCCGAAAGCATCATACAAAGCACGAGAGTCCCTGAGTCTCCAAGAAAAATTGCACGCAACTTTTAAGAATTTTCGATAGGATGTGCTATGACCTAATTAACAGTTAAATATAGCTGCCCATTTATATTAATTAAATATTAAATGTCATGTGAAATGTTTGTCGCCAGTGAAAGAACAATTCATGAAAATGTACTCCCATTGTCTTAATGTACCCACTGACCACTGCATTGTGACAGCTTTCTTTTGTTGATTAAATATTATGCATTAATGTATGTAAATAAGTTTGTAACTGCTGCATAAATTAAGTAGTCACTTTCGCTAATAATTGATTTCTACTTCTGCTCTATAATTACACTATTCTGTATCTAAAAGTGAGTAATTACTAACTTTTTACAAAACCACAACTTAGTTCACAATATTTTATTTAAATCTAAATAATTAAGTACTGCTGCGCTGCTAAGAAGAAAGCTTACTACATACAGGTTTACAGACGGGTCTGAAAACTGGCTTTCAAAATTATTTTCAGTCATGTCAAATGCTGAAGAATTATACAGGTGCACAGATAAATTACTGCTACAAATGAAACTTGTATTATGTTTAATTTTAGTAGTTAAATTGCCAGTTCTAATTATAAATAAATACAGGTCCACTATAGTAATTAGTATAGTAAGGGCGCCGCCATTTTGAATTTTCAGTTATGATTGTGCTATCTCTTTTTCATGGCTAAGATATTTTATCCTGAGCACAATTAAAGTTGATTAATGTTGAAACTCTTCAAGTATATGTAAAATTGAATGTAGAATTCAAAAATGCAGTAAACAGTAACAAGAGACAAAAAGAAACATGAGTTAAAAACAAAATTAGCCTACCGAAAATATTAAAAATTAATAACTTCAAGAGATAAAAGTTCTAAGTGACAGTTGCTTGCAGCCTAGCAGACAGACCACAGCGATTGTTTCCCTCGATCTGTGACATATTGTTTTCGAATACATTAAATCCCGGGAAGGTTAACCCGGTCAACAAATGCCCACAGAAGTCGGATGTGTCGGCCTAATGGCGCAAGAACGCAGCTCTGCTGTAAACAGGCATAACGCAATCACACCCGGAAAAAAACTCCAGGTTAGCGCAGAAGAAGAAGAAGAATACATTAAATCAGAAGCCAGCATGGGTACGTACGCCATGGTTACCGGAAGTCGCAAGAAATTTTCCACGAAAACAAATAATACCATTCCCAACACCTCCGCTCCCCCCTGCCCCATTCAAAGAGGGAGACAACTGACATTGCTTATATTACCACTGCTGATGTCTATCTCAATGAAAGATAACTACTGCCAGTTTATATATATATATATATATATATATATATATATATATATATATATATATATATATATATATATATATATATATATATATATATAAATAAACAACACACAGATACATACACCTCCACATCATGCGGTAATGACGCTACTGCACGCACAGTCTTCTCAGCACAAGGCCGCCAGCATAGATGCATTTTGACAAAAGAAGTTCTATTGGAAAGTTGTAAAATTTTCAATGATCTTGTTCTTGTAGAATGATGAAAAATTACACATAAATACAATAATGGGTGTTGAATGTACACATGCATTCAGTATTATGTTAATTGCCCTGAATACTCGATAACAATGTTAAATGGTCTAGCTGGAGTGTGACAAGGAAAATTGCTATCTGCAGCCATTGAAATACCACATTACAGCTTGCAATCTTCATAATTTCAGTGTGATGTTGACTGCCAACTTTAAGGGTTGAAAATTACAAATTTCACATAAAAATGGATGCTAAATTTAATAATGCATAATTCATTCAGTAGCGTGTCCTTTGCAGAACCTCGCTCCCATAACAACCTTCCGGAAAGCCTTTCAATCATAAGCAAGGTCTCCCGTATCTGATACACCCGTCTGGAGATCATTCGCCACATCCTGCACCCATCTTCTCTTTGGCCTTCCTCTTCCTCTCTTCACAGGCATATACCCCTCCATTATTGTTCTCTCCAAACTTTCATGACGTTTCAAGTGACCAGAATATTTCAATTTTCTTTGTTTCATCGTCTTTAATAGCCAACCTTTTTCACTATTCAGCTCTTGAAGTATGGATGCATTTGTTCTTTTCTTTACCCAAGATATTCTTAGAACTCGTCTGTAACATTTATATTCAAAGGCATTTATGCGCTGTTCAGCTTGTTTAGTAAGTGTCCAGGTCTCACAGGCGTATGTTGCAACGGGAAAGATGCATGCTCTTAAAAATCTAATTTTTGTAGTTCTGTCTGTCCCACTCCATAATTTATTCAATTGTTTTAGTCTTTGAAGAGCAATTGATAGTCGTTTCATTTCTTTCATTGTGTCACCTTTGTTGGTAATCAATGACCCAAGATATTCACAATTTTCCACCACCTCCAATTTTTCCTCATTAACATATATTTCTGTCTCCATAGTAGTTTTATCTGTATGCATTATCTTTGTTTCTGCTATGTTAAGATGTAAGTTGTGATTTTCACTATTTAATTGCGTTGAGGCTATTAGGTTTTCTATACCATTTGTGTTGTGGATAGCAATACTGGATCATCAGCATACCGAATCTCTGGTATGTCATGACCACTGATATTTAGGGCATCATATAGCTCCCTGTTTATATCATCTCTTATATTTCTCATATTTTCGGTGTACACATACATTGGCACCTTGCCGTCTTGACAGACGATAGTTTGTGCTTTAAAAAGGCATGATAACTTTTACCTATGGCGGTAGCGAATGTGACTAATAAGGCCAGGCCAATTCGCGCTGTAAATGTTCGTTCACAGTGGGTGCATGTGAACACGTGATCATTTCCACCATCATGCACCATCTTACGTCTCACATGCTCAGTGTGTGACTTATCTACAATAATTTTCTCCTTTTTCTTTATTCCATTTCTGATGTTTGCCCTCCATGCAACACGTTCAGCGGCGACTTGCTCCCAATGTGCATTATCAATGCCTGTATCAATCATGTCCCGCTTACACACATCTTTGTATCTTAGTAGAGGCCGACCCTGACATCTCTTACCCATCTGTAATTCACCAAAAAAGATGTCCTTTGGTATTCTACCATCATCCATCCTTCTAAGATGTCCTATCCATCTAAGTCTACGAAGACTAAGCATGGAATAAACCGTCACACAACCTGATCTTTCCAATACTTCAGTATTTGTGATTTTGTGTTGCCACTTAATACCAAGAATTCTTCGCAGACACCGCATATGAAAGCTGTTTAAACGTTTCTCTTGGTGTGAGTAAGTTGTCCAGGTTTCACTGCCATAAAGAAGAGTACTAAGGACACAGGCTTGATAGACAAGGAGGTTTGTTTTGGCAGTGAGGTTCCTGTTCTACCAGACTCTTTTTCTTAACTTGTTCTTTGTTGTTGCTGCCTTACCAATCCGGATGTTGATTTCCTGATCTAGGGATAATTTGCTATTTACCACTGATCCTAGATATGTAAAATGGTCTACCATCTCTAGTTCGGCGTCGTCAATAAAGATTGATGGTACCCCATGTGCACATTGTGACATAATCTGTGTCTTCTATTTGCTAATTGTTAAACCAAATTCAGAACAAGCATTGGAGAATGCAGATAGTAGACATTGCAATTCTTCCTCAGAGTGGGTCGTAACTGCAGCATCATCTGCAAAAAGCAACTCTCTGATCAGTACCCTCCTAATTTTGGTTTTGGCCTTCAATCTCTGAGCATTGTAGAGGCCGCCATCTGAGCGTGAGTGAATGCATATACCACCATCCTGATCATGAAAGGCATATTTCAGTAGAAGTGAAAAGTATATTCCAAAGAGGGTGGGAGCTAGTACACAGCCTTGCTTAACTCCACTCTTGATTTCAAACTCTTCAGAAGTTGCACCGTCAAACTTGATTATACCCTTCATGCCTGTGTAGAACGATTCCACAATGGACAGAAGAGTTGGTGGGCAGCCAATCTTCTTTAGTGCCTTGAACAGACCCTCACGACTGACCAAATCAAATGCCTTTGTGAGGTCGATGAAGGCAATAAACAGTGGTTGATTCTGTTCACGGCATTGTCGCAATGAGAATATCATATCAATGGTAGACCGGTTCTGTCAAAAGCCACACTGTGATTCGGGGTAGACTCTCCTAGGACTTGAAGTCTGCGCAGAACAATTCTGGCAAATACTTTTCCAACAATACACAGAAGTGAGATACCCCTATAGTTGTTGCAGTCGCTCCGATCACCCTTGTTCTTGTACAGTGTTATGATGCTTGAATCTTTGAAATTCTGTGGGACTTGTCCTTCTCGCCAGCATAGCTCTATTAGCTTGTGGATCTGTAGAGTGTGTGTGTCTTGCCCACTCCTGATAACCTCAATTAGAATCCCATCCTTACCTGGAGCCTTGCCAGATTCAAGTTCATTTATAGCACACTTAACTTCTGTTATGGTGGGAAGTATGTCCAGGTGGTCAAGAGTTGGTAGAGCCTCTATGGCGTTGAGAGCATCATCCGCTAGTTTGGTCTCACTTGAGTAAAGCTTTAAATAGTGCTCTACCCATCTGTCCATCTGCAGTTTCTTATCAGTTATGATTTCTCCAGTCAAGGTTGTCAATGGTGCACTTCTTTTGATCATTGGACCACAGGCTTTCTTTATTCCTTCATACATGCTTCTGATGTTTCCCTTATCACTTGCAATTTGAATGGACTCACATAACTTGATCCAATAATCATTTGCACACTGCCTGGCAGCCTTTTGCACATCCTTCCTAGCTTTCCTTAGCTCACTCAGAGTGTTATGCGTTGGTCTTTCCTTGTTTCTTAAGAGAGCTATCTTTTTCTTATCAATCAAGGGCTGCAGAGTCTGGCTGTTTGCCACAAACCAGTCCTGCCTCTTATGATCCACAGTACCGTAAACCCCTATGGCAGTTTTATAAAGAGTTTCCTTAAGATGACCCCACTTTTCATTTACTGTACAATTTTCTGGTGTATCAGTGAAAGCGTCTTCAAGTTGCTGTTGAAACTGAAAGCACTTTTCAGGATCGTGAGTGTTCATAATAATAATCTTGGGGCTAGATTTGTGTTTAGCTGTGTAGATTCTCTTTGGTCTCAGTCTAACCCTTGCAACAACCAAAGAATGATCCGTATCACAGTCAGCACTGTGGTAACTTCGAGTCAATGATATATGGTTCAGATGTTGTCTCCGTGTGATGATGAAGTCCAGCTGGTGCCAATGGCTGGATCTTGGATGTTTCCATGTGACCTTATGCAGCTCTTTTGTTTTAAAAAAGGAGTTTGTAATACATAGGTCATTTCTGGTGCAATGCTCCAGCAGCCTTTGCCCATTATCATTCATGCGACCGATGTTGTATTTTCCAAGGCACACTGGCCATGAACTCGAGTCCTTGCCCACACGAACATTGAAATCACCGTGCATATAAATGTAGTCAGATTTTGGAACTGCCTTGATCACGGAGTCTTAACTCCTCATAGAACGAATCCTTCACATCATCAGAGGAATCGAGTGTCAGTGCATATACAGTAATAATGGTGGCAAAACCGCAAGAGGTTGCCAAGCGCAGGGATAATAGTCTTTCATTTCCTCCTGCTGGAATTTCAATCATCACCAGTAGCGAATTCTTCACTGCAAAGCCCACACCGTGTTGCCTTTTTTTCCAGCCCTCTACCCTTCCAAAAAAAGGTGTAATTGTTTTCCCTGAGTGACCCTTCCTCAGCGAGTCGAGTCTCTTGCAGGCCAGCAATATCAATGTTAAGATGATTGAGTTCGACATCAATCACAGCCGTTTTTCTCACATCGTCAATATTGGTCAAGTCAGTGGAAAATCCTGGACACATGGTTCTCACGTTCCAGGTTGCAAACCGTAGCTTGAGGTTTCTATTTTTCTTTTTATTAGTACCTGGTGCATTGGTTTTACAGCCTGCAAAATCAGATTTTGTCCTAGCCCCAAGCACCCATTGAAGCAGGCAGGCTGTGGCGGATCAGCACCCAATTGGCCGGGGGCTGCCCAGCTTGAGGCAGGCGGTACCTGATCAGTGACACCTGTAGGTGTCTCCCACCGTCAGAGGCAACGCGTGGAGCCCCATGTCTACGCCAATTGACAGGGACTTATAACCCGTAACAGTTGCCTCTCGCTTTGATTCCGAGACCAGTTAAGACTAGGGATGGAGTTATTGCCTCTCCATAGCACAACGCCTGGGCTAAAATATAGAGATCATGTGTTGCCCATGCAGCATGATCCCTCTCTCGGCCTGCCTAGTTCACTCCAGAGGAAATGTAACACCTCTACATCTGGAACAAGACAAGCTGCAGAAGCTGCCAGGTCAGCAAAGCAATGCTCTAACTGTCCGCCTGTCGGAGCTTCGATCCTAGACCAGCCGCCAACCAAGGCTTAGGGCCTGGTCTGCCCTGCTATGACATTTTGTCTTTAGCTTGCATTTCCTCACACCAGGGTAAGGCTTGTACCCTCCCAATTGCGCTCTTCCGCCCGAAGCCGTTGACACAATGTGGGGTGTCGGGTTTGGTAAGAGCCGCCCTACGTTCAGCACTAACAGAAAGCAGGTATAGTATGTCCCACAAAGAATGCCTTCATTCACGATCAATTATTTTGAAAACTGTCTGTTGCATTGTTATGAAATTTTTCCAGCCGTCTTATATTTACACCCACCCAAGGAATATGTCTTTGATAGGTCCAAAAACAACTTAAATCATCGAAAGCGGTGACATTCCTTTGATGATTTGCTGAACAACAAGTGATTTCTCGCTAACAAATTTATGTTTACGGTAATGGGAGACCCGCCAATTCAGATGACACACAAAGGCGTATCGGGATTCGTATGGGAGTGGGTGCAATGAAAGTAGCTTAAAATCGACAGGGTCGGCTGCATTGCACCGGTTTAAAAAAAAAAATCCCATATGGCTCAGTTACTTTCCGCAGCGCAGAAAGTGTCGCACAAAGCACGAACTCCGTAGCTCCAGTGACGACCCTCGGGAGTCTCCGAAAAAATGCACTCGTGAAATGAAGGATGCGGCCCGGAATCGAACATACAACCTTCGGAGCCTGAGTCAGACGGCTTGACCACTTCACCACGGAGAATCCCGAGAGGGGTGCAATGTGTAATATTAGTAAAAACAGAGAATTTACAGAGGCACGGGGTAAATAATTTGTAAATTAACAGGAAAGTAGAAGGAATATATTTCTTAACTTATTTTTCATTTCCTTCTTGTTTCTTCAGCTGCTGGTTAATAAAGTGTACACAAGTATTCATGTTAGCTTTTTATATTGAGTTCGTGAAAGCTTCCAAATAACTGTGCGTTAATGTGCGTATGGAGTGACCAGAAATGATACCGCAATTTAGTCATCATGTTTCCATTTTTAAGGATCTGTTCAGCTGTCTGTGTAGTTTGTTCACACGTACATATGGGTGACAGACCCGCTTTGAGTCTTCGTGAAAGACTGTCTACTCTGCTGTTTACCGTTCAGAGACGGAACATGATTACTTGTTTTGCACTATGAAAATAGTTGTCAGTGTCTCTGTAGTGGGCTTTCTTCTTAACGACCAAGATGTTGGTCCTCTTTTTATTGAAGTTTATAGATTGATTCGTATGCGCTTGTGTTGTCCCCTGATTTGACAATGTGTTTGCTCTCACGTTTCTTGTTATGCCACAATATGTCAGTTTCCACCGCAATATTACTTTTCTGTTGGTATTCATTGCATTTAGTGTGTGTGTGTGTGTTTCAATACAGTTGTTTGTCACCGCTGAGGGCTTGCGGAATTGAAAATTCATCACTGTGGAATACAAACTGTTGCCATTGACATTATGCTGATGCTGTAATGTTTAGGGCCTGCAATTCATCTGAATAGTTGGAGCAAAATATCCCTGTAAGTGTGTACGTAGATTAAGGTCTGCGATCTGCTCAGACCTTAATCTGTGTCGGACGATTCCAGTAGGTTGATGATTGCTCTCGGTTGCATAAAATTCAATCCATCCTTTCTCCAATAGTCCTCTTCCTCTTTCAACACATGGTCCTCACATTTTTTCCAGTAACTTTTATCAATATTTATTAGCGCGGACTGGTTGACAGACAGACAGACAGACAGAAAGGTAGGTAGGCAGAAAGGTAGGTTGGTGGGTGGATGGATGGATGGGTGGGTCGGTAGGTAGGTAGGTAGGTAGGTAGGCAGAAAGGTAGGTTGGTGGATGGATGGCTGGGTGGGTAGGTAGGTAGGCAGACAGACAGATAGATCCCCGCCAGGAGCTGGGCGAAACCGGGGCTTGTCAGCTAGTTTATTTATATAATCACGTTTTATGAAAGAACTCCCATTTGGAGACACCTCTGAACAATCCCATTTAATTTCGCGCAGTTTGTGCCAAAATGAAAACCACGAGAAATTTTTTTAAAAAGCGGGGATGTGTCTTGGTGAAGCTGTAATACTGTTAAAATGATGGACATAATCTCTAATCCGTAAATTATATACCGCATATAAACAAACTTTGAAATCTGCTGTAAAATCTCCAGAACAAAATTTTTTTTGTTGGGTGGACATAAAGATAAGGTTATATACTAAATTTCATAATTTTCCCTCAGTTGGTTACTGTTATATGGATGTTTGTATTGTGGCAAACAAATGTGGACATACTATAGTACTGTCTACTGTTATACGGTAGCTCAGTCATATCTGACTAAGACCTGACACCATATTTTCGGTGTATAGATTAAACAAATAGGGGACAGCACACATCCCTAACGGACTCCTTGCTAGATGTCAAACCAGTCTGATGTCTCGCCATCTATTCTAACCGCTGCTTATTGGTCTAGATAGAGCATTCTTATGAGTTGTATTACATGTGATGGAAAGCCCATATTCCTCATGATTTCCCAAAGTTTCTGATGTTGTACACAGTCAAATGCTTTTGAATAATCCACAAAGCATGAGAATAGGTTTACATTAAATTCTCTGCACTTCTCTTTTATTAAACGCATGTTGAGAATGTGATCTCTTGTTCCTCTTCCTTGTCTAAATCCAGCTTGAACCATGTTGCATAATAGAACAGTGTAATCTATATCTATAAAAGACGATGTATGTATGTCCATTCTTTATGCGTTCACGAACGGTCCATCCGATTGAGATGACATTTTCTACATGTATTCTTTTCATTCCCGTGCAGCCAACTGTCATAGTTTTTTAGTGTACAATCAGCTATTTACTTACTAAAATTTAATATTTAAATTTACATTATCATTTATATATAGCGAGGGGACTTAACTCAAGAAAAGTTATTTCAAGGGGCATAACTTTTAATAGCATTTCTATAAATTTTATATATAGATTGTTGCATTGTTTTCAAAGATTTATAAACTCTTTGTCTACAGTTATTTACAGGCATATGAGTTATAATAAATAATGATATAATCTTTAAGGCATTTTGAAAGTTTTCATAAAAATAATGCATCTATTTAAATAGTGAAAATTTTCTAACTCATCTTTTTATGTTTAAAGAAGTTATCTACAGTCATATAGGTGATTATAAACAGTTTTCATTAAAAATAATGGATGGTGTGTGGAAGAACATTCTTAAGTTACTTTTTTTTGTTATATGAATTTAATGAGACGCTCCCTGCCAGGAGCTGGGCGAAGCCGTGCCGGGTCAGATTGATAGATAGACAGACAGACAGACAGATAGTCGGGAACAGGAGCTTATATGACTACTTATATGAATTAAATGAGATGCTCCCCACCAGGGACTGGGTGAAGCCGGGCCGGGACAGACAGATAGTCGGGAACGGGAGCTTATATGACTACTTATATGAATTAAATGAGATGCTCCCCACCAGGGACTGGGTGAAGCCGGGTCAGACAGACAGATAGACAGACAGATAGTCGGGAACGTGAACGGGAGCTTATATGACTACTTATATGAATTAAATGAGATGCTCCCCACCAGGAGCTGGGCGAAGCCGGGCCGGGTCAGACAGACAAACAAGCAGACGGACAGACAGACATATAGATAGATCCCCGCCAGGGGCTGGGCGAAGCCGGGCCGGGTCAGCTAGTATTATAAAACAATATTTACTGGTTTACATACCACTTACAATAAGCAGTCTTATAAAACGGTGTTTACTGGTTTACATACCACTTACAATAAGCAGCCTGGTTCTCCGGTATAACAAGGATTCCCGATGCGCCAGAAATGCAGAACGCAAAATAGGGTGGGAAAAACTATATCAAGTAATCAGTGTCTGTTTTAACTCGATCTTGAAATAATCATGGAATTTATCATCATGAGTATGCTTACTGTCCCCATATCGGAGACACAAAAACAAATAACCAAAGGTAACCGCAAAAGAAACTCTGGTAAAATTCTGCAAACCTGAACCGTAGTACCTAGTCAGTCTGATAACTGGAATCGAACCCTTTATCTTCGAGCATGAGGGAGATGGCTTAATAATTTCACCAATATGGACTAATAATAGAAAGAAGACTAAATAGAGTCAGAGAGATAAATTAGCCCTAATGGATTAAAATGACAAGGCTGTAATTGAAAACTGCAGTACAGAATATAAATCAACTTAAATCACATTGGCCATTAGCTCAGTGTTCCACAAGGAACATTAATTGCATGATGATGATAATGATGAATAATTTGGTTTATTTTGTGAAAGGTTTTCTGTCACACGGATACCTCCATGTGTGCTCCACAAGCCATTCTCATCCCAAAGAGAAAAAAGGAGATTCTCCACACAGGGCTCAAATTCTGTAGCACCAGTGAGGAATAAAAGTATGCATTGTAGAAGAAGTGTTAATGATGTTGTTGTTTGTGAATTTCATTTATAGTTGCTTTCAAATTGTTTGGATTTCTGTTTCTAGATGTTGGGAAGTGCAGAAAATAAACCACCTTTTCTGAATGATAAGAACTTGCAGCCAGCTATAGAGAAAGTTCTCATGAAGAAGTTCCCACTTTATGATAGCAAAGCCAGTCAGGTATGTTGCCTTCTTCAGGTGTGAAAGTTGAGAGATAAAGCAGAAATAATTATGAACTGACAAAAGGTTAGAAGTTTTTGGTTCCCTGTGCAGGGTCAGGTCTTGCCACGAGGCATTGTGGTGAGCTGCAGTTTATGTCCTAGTGCCAGGTGTGTTGCGCTGGCTAATGTGAGCCTGTGTCATTGTAGAGTGTTGATGTTGTTGATTCATCCACTTCTGGGTTTTTCTCACTCTACCCATTCTTCTACGGTTGTAGGCACACAATGTTAGCTGTGTAGGTAGGCTTCATTCTCATTACATGACCAAACCACCTTATTCTCTATTTGTGTAATCAATGCATGCTATGTCTTCTACCATTTCTCTGATGTTATTGTTTCTTTGTCTCTTCTGGGTGTATTTGTGGCTCCTTTTAGGCATCCTATCTTATCTAACACGTGATCTATTATTGTACACTTTGGTTAGTGATCAGCCCTGACACTGGTAACATATTCGACATAGTCAAGTAAAAGACTGTTTTGCACTTTGGTTAGTGACAATCTCTGTCACAGTTTCCTCATCTGTAAGATGAGGCAGTTCCCGCAGCAAGTGACTGCATTTTATCCCTGTGCCGCCTATCCTCAGTTTGCTGGATCAGATTGCACTCGAAGAGCACCAGTCTGTTTCGTACATCTCTTCTCCTGGAACATCTGTCTGTTGCAACTCTTTCCCACGTGTCTGGATCTATGCCAGGGGTTTTCATATCTTGTTTACACATATCCCTATATCACATTTGGGGTCTTCTGGTTAGCCTCTTTCCTGTGGCTAGTTCTCCGTATAGGAGATCTTTGGGAATACGTTCATCCTCTATTCGAGATCCATGGCCCAGCCACCGGAGGCATCTCTGCTTGAGGAGGGAATGCACCATGGTAATATCCACTCTTTCAAGCACGTGTTTGTTTGTTTGTTATGTGGTCTTTCCATGATATGCCCAGGATACCTCTCAGACATCTCATATGGAAAGAATTCAACTTTCTTTCCTGTCGTGAGTACAAGGTCCAGGGTTCAGACCCAGAGTAGTGTGCTAACAACATAAGCTTTATATACTTGAGCTTTTGTACGCTCTGTTAGTCTATTATTCTCCCAAACTCTTTTAGTTAGCCTGGAAAGTGTTGTGTCTGCCTTTCCAATGCGTCTGTCAATTTCTGCCTCTAATGAAAGATTATCTAATATTGTCGACCCCAAATATGCAAACTCATGGACAATTTTCATTTCGTAATTAGAAATTTTGATTGATGGAGGCGCACCAGCATCTTGTTCCATCACCTGTGTTTTATTTAGGCTGATGGTGAGCCCAAAGTCTTTGCAGATGGCTGCAAAACGTTCTATGAGGCGTTAGAGATCTTCTGCTGCATGAGTAGTCAGTGCTGCATCGTCTGCAAAAAGTAGTTCTTTTATGCATCTTGATCTTATCTTGGTCTTTGCCTTGAGTCTTGATGGGTTTAAAAGTGTGCCATCAGATCGTGCATAGGGGTATATGCCTTCAGTGGCAGTCCCAAATGCCTGCCTTAACCCTACCGATTTTTCGGTCATTTACTAATCTGCCGCTATACCGCTGTACCTAATTTTAGGTATTTTGCCTAGTACGTGAAAAAAATGCATCACAAACTAAAAATAACCAACCAATCATGGTAAAACCTCATGGTTAGCCATTGCAAATGTCTGCCCCCATTGGTTTGAATTGACTTTGTGTGGTTTAACGCGAAACAAATCTGAAAATTCACATTGAAACGAGCGACTGATGAACCAAGCACTTCAAGAAAGCGAAGTAGGTCTAGGCTTTTCACAGTCCAACAGGTGATCAATACTTTGGTTTATTCAGACTGGATTGGCACACAAAGGTGGAATATTGGCGCTAGATGAAAGGTAGACCTATTTTCTACAATGTCTCCAAGTTACATCTTATTCTAACCACTTGTTTGCATGCAACTAACATTTTTCTATATCATGTTGGTTTTTTCTATTTAATGCTCAGGAGCCAAGGTATAGGGGACAGTTATGTTCAGGGCCTCAGGTCTGGTAAGGTTAAGAGAATGGCGAAGAAGATACTAAAAAGTGTAGGAGCAAGCACTCAGCCCTGCTTTACTCCACTGCTGATGCTGAATGACTGGGATGTTGAACCATCAAATAAAATGGTCCCCTGCATATTTTTGTGAAATTATTTCACAAGACTTAGCAGGGTGGGTGGACATCCTATCTTCTCATCTCATCTCATCTCATCTCATCTCATCATGTTCCTCTTGTACCTTGCGGTGTCGAGGTGAAGTATAAACAGCGGGGGAGTACCCGCCTATGGGCTTCATGTATCGATATTCCCATGGACTCTGTTATTTCCTGCATCTATCGTTTACGTGGTTGGCCTCTTCCTCTGCTTCCCTTTGGTCTGTACATCATTGCTTTTAGTAGTATACTGTTAGTTGGTAACCTACTTGCATGGCCAAACCATTTGACATGCTGCCTTCTAATAAAATCTAGTGCAGCTATAACCCAAACTTTAGTCCTGATTTCTTCATTTCTGATCTTATCTCTTCTTGATACATTGAGTATTCTTCTCAGGAATCTCATTTCTGTTATTGTGATTTTCTTTTCTCTTTTTCTGTCATTGTTCAGGTTTTTCATTGGTAACGTAAAGTTGGTAGGAAGATTGTGTTGTAAAGTGCTTTCTTAATAGTTATTGATACATGTTTGTTCTTTAGTATTGGTGCCATTTGTCCAATGAGTTGGTTTGCCTTATTGCATCTATTTTCGATCTCGTTTTTCTGATTTGCCATTTGATGATATCATACTTCCTAGGTACTTGAAACTCTTTACTTGTTTCAAGGGATGTTCGTTTAGGTGAATTGTTATTGCTTTTTCTTCTTTAGTTATAGTCAATACCTCTGTTTTACTTGTGCTAATTTTCATGTTATGTTCCCTACACATTTCGTTTAGACTATTCATGTGGTCTTGTAATTCAACTTCTGATTTTGCTATTAGTGCTTGGTCGTCCGCAAACAGGAGTTCTCTAATGGTTAGATTTGCAGATGGTTCTTCTTCTGTGTTCTCGTCATGCGGTATTCTTGCTGTCTTGAATTTGAGCAGATAGTTGTTGCCAGTACCTGTTCGCACATTTTCTTGCGGTCTGTTGTACTCTATTTCAGGCTGTTCGCAGTGCCTGCAATGTTTTCTCAGAAGGTGATGTTTTATACACAAAGAATGCATATCTCTTTATCTCCAGTACTGGGAGCATTTCTTAAGCGTATGTTTCAAACCAGTCGGCTCACTTTGTTTGCTTCTTACCAAATGTTGATAGTGCTGTGTTGTAGATGGTGTCGCGCAAATGAGTCTATCTCTTTGTGGCAGTTCCATTTGTGGGGTTAGGCAGAGTCTCCGCCAGAGCCTGGGTGAATTTGTTGACCTTCTCTTTGTTTTGGGTGGTGCTGGTGTCGATGAGTGGTCTTCCTTTTGTTCTGTTTCTGTAGATTCTCTTGGGCTTTATCTTCACCTTGCTGGAAACGAGTGAATGAACGGTGTCGCAGTCAGCACTATGATAGCTATGAGTCAGCCGTACATTGCAGAGATGACTGCGTTTAGTGAGCATCAGGTCGAGTTAGTGCCAGTTCTTTGATCTGGGGTGCCTCCATGACTTCTTGTGTTGTGGTTTTGTGTTAAAGAAGGTGTTGGTCATGCACAGATTAAGAGACGTTCATTGTCATTGATCTTCCCAATGACAAACTGTCCTAGACATGAAGTGCAAGATTTGTTATTTATGACTACATTAAGGCATAATAACTGAATTAAAATAATGGAAATATGAAAAAAAAAATTAGAACAATGAAAAAAATTTGCTAGTTATCTCAGAATCCCAGGCTGCAAGAGTATACAGAGTAGAGTATTCACTTACCCTGGCAGTTTCAAAGGTTGCTATGATGGTGTTGACTGCAATGTCCTGTAAAGGATATGCAACTTTAAAAAAAAAAAAGTTCAAGGACATAGTCCAAAGTCTTGTGCATGTGGAAAGCAAAGGAAAACTACCACCTTATTCATCCCAAGACACACATACCAGATTTGATGAGCCTTATATGTCCTATGGGCCAGACGTTGCCCACCCTTGCCTTACATGAATGCCTATACCATTTGGCTGGGCCCATGCTGCTGGTGACATCTCAGGCATCTATCCAACCTCACACAATGGGTACATGGATGGTTTTAATCATTCTTCTGACAAATGTCTGGGAAGGTGAGGAAATGAACTGGACACCCCACCACATTATTCCATAGCCTAGAATATGTAAATGTTTAATATTTCATACTTCTGTGGCGGTATCTGCCATGTGACTGGCTTTACCCTTTTGTTTTTAAGGAGTAACTGACTAGTGTCTTTTGGGTTTCATTTTTTGGTAATGGTTCACTTGTTTTTGTTACAGCTGCAAGTGGTTAACCAGATGAAGAATGACATATTGAAAGGGTTGTCTCTGTACTACCATACTTTTGTGGACATACTCATGCTGAAGGTAAAGTATTACATCCAGAAGTCCTAGAGAAGCTGGAATTGATAGCAGAGTTGATTGAAGGGGTTGTCCCTGTACTATTTCTGAACTGTCTTAGTGACCTCAAAGTGTTCCCCAATTGATATTTCTGTGTTAAGCGTATACAGCATTGTAACCAACCAATTATTTCTCTTGTTTAAATGTTCTTTAACATACTGGACACAGCATTATTGTCCGATGTGTTTTTGTGTTTGTTATTTGACCTATGCTGGTTTAATATAAAATTCTTAGACCTATGGTGCTATTTCAATAGTTAGATGCACATTCTGTCCATATTCCATAGCTGTGGGTTCATGTGCATGATAGCCCTGGCTAACGAAGACACCTTTATTAGGAGGTGTCTAGTTGATCATGCATCTATCCTGCTGTCACTACAGCAGGTTGGAATCCCATTCGGTAACTATAGCTTGTAATTGTCATGTTACCTAGTGCATCCTGTAATCCCCACTTCATTTTTCTATTTCTATGAGCGCCAAACGATACATGGGTGTTTATTTGTAACTATCTTAGTCACCTCAAAGGCTTCTCCAATTGATATTCCTGTACTACCATACTTTTGTGGACATCCTCATGCTGAAGGTAAAATATATAGTAAAATGATGTGACTTATGTGGTGCTAAAAAGGGTTAGAAATTAACTTCATTGCTCTGAGTTCTATCCCACCCACAGGGATTGGTCTTCTTCCATAGAGCGGCCTGCCAAAACCTTTGTTCAGAGCATGAACTCTGTAGCTCCAGCAATGACATTATCTCTGAAAAAATTTCATTTGTAAAACCAATGATGGAGCCTGAAGACAACCTTCAACCTTCATAGCCTGAGGCAGGTGGCTTGACCACTTCCCCATGTAGACCCCCTGGCTCTAAGCTGAAATGGGAACAGAATAAAGATAAAATATAACTAGATAGCTTGACGAAAGGAAAGACACACTGGTTCTAATTTTTATTTTGTTCGTTTGAAATCTTTTGTCTATATCTGCAATGTTGTCTTTGGTATAAACTTCACTGTCTGTTTTAGTTCACTTAGTCGTCCATAGAGTTTATCTTCCACTGTTGTTTCCCTAGTTCACTCAGTGGTCCATAGAGCTTATCTTCCTCTGTTGTTTAGTTCACTCAGTGGTCCATAGAGCTTATCTTCCTCTGTTGTTTCTCTAGTTCACTCAGTGGTCCATAGAGCTTATCTTCCACTGTTGTTTCTCTAGGCCAGAAGGTTTGCCTAGTTATGTCATATTTTGGGCAATCTTGATATATGTGATCTGCTGCTGCGATGACAGTCCACATGTGCACATGGTTGTTTCACCAAGAGAAACATTTGTGTCCGTATGTGTCTTCCTTTCATTGAGCTTCCCAATTATACGAGGGCTATTCCAAAAGCAACCTCCGATTGGCTGGTAAAAATAAACCGGTTGCCATAGTGACAATAATCATTGCTTGCATCATTCAATAGTCTTTCAGCTCACTAAACATCAATCTACAGCAGTGGTTCTCAACCCTTTTTGGCCCATGCACCTTCATCGTATGTTCAGAATGTCATCCCCCCTTTCCAAACTGTTATTCTCCCCTTTTACACACACCCATATATCTGTGTGTGTGCGTGCGCGTGCGCACATGCACCAACACAGAGAGAGATATGAGTTGACTTAAAAACCGACATCACTGCACTCAGGACATTCCCATATATGCTCCATCCCCACGTTCAACAGCCAGCGAATAGTCATACTACTAATCGTTCACACCACTGTCTGATTTAAAGTTCTCCTGGTCTTCCCTCTCAGTTTTGAGATTCTTCTAGAACATCTACCGATCCCCCGCAATCTCATTCTTTCCACATACGGGTTCTCAATCTGTTCCCCTGCCTTCTCCACCTAGTCACACAAACGCACTACCACTTCCCCCTTGTCTATAGGCAATCTACCACCAAGAGGTTCATTCCCTGCCAGCCTATCAGCCTATTCATTCCCCCGCACCCCCGCATGGCCAGGGCTAAATATCCATACAATTCTCACAATCTGTGACCTCTGAAGCGACGATGGCCAATATATATACATATACACCCACACAACTGTACGCAACACTCCCACATAATTGAAGAAAGGGGGACGATTGCATTTTGTGTGGTTCAGAAGCCAGTTTAAGTCTGCCAGTCTTAATTCCCCCCTTGGAAACCCTAAAATTCTCCCCTTGGGGGGAATTCCCCACCAGTTGAGAACTACTGATCTACAGTCACAGTTGTTCAGTGGTTCACGAATTGCGAATGAATAAACATGGACACTGTTATTGCCTTTCCCGCCAGCTGTGAAATTTGTGGTGTGATTCATTTTCTTCAAGCAGAAGGTCAAAATGCAGCCGAGATTCATCGTTGATTGTGTCATGTATACAGTACGTTATTAGTGACAGTTCTGTGAGGGATTGGTGCATGAAATACAGAGAAGGATTTTAAGATGTACATGATGAGGGTGGGCAAGGATGACATTCATGTGTGACAGATGAGCTCATTCAAAATGTTGACCTGGTCGTGGTGGCAAAGCGCTGTTTCACAATTTCAGATTTTTCTACAGAATTTCCACAAATTTCTAGGACTTGTCTGTTTCGAATTGTCACAGAGAGGTCAGGTTACCACAAATTCTGTTCATGGTGGGTACCAAAGCAACTGACTGATTGATGTTCACAAAGCTCAAAGAATGGGCTTAGCTTTGACATTCCTTCTCCGCTACTGGGAAGAGGTGGATGCATTACTCGACAGAATAGTGATTGAGTATGAGACATGGGTTCACTTTTCACTTCGTGAATGCAGAGATGAAGGAACAGTCAAAACTATGGGTGCATACTCATTCTCCAAAGAAGCCAAAAATTCAAGCAAACATTTTTGCAACGAAAAATGATTATTCAGTGTTCTGGGACTGCAAGGGTATTTTGTTGATGGAATTTATAATACTAGGGACCACAATAACGTCAGAAGTTTATTGTGAAACACTGTAGCAAGCAGCTTCGTCGGTCGATCTAAAACAAAAAGCCCGGAATGCTCACCAAAAGCTTCATTATCCTACACTGCTGTTCGCACAAAGGCTTTACTTAAGTTGTTTAAGTGGGAAATTTTCAAACCCCTACCAACCACCCCTTACAGCCTGGACTTGGCACCAAGTGATTATCATCTCTTCAGCAAGATGGTCTGGCTTGTTACTCAGTCCTTCGACACCGCCGACGAGCTTATGGATGAAGTCAACTGGCTAAGTACCCTGGTGATGCCGCTCCTTGAAGAGGAGTTACAAAAACTTGTCCCACAGTACGACAAGTGCCTGAATTTTGGTGGTTACTATGTGGAAAAGTAATGCAGTGGTGTATGTAACTTTTGTGTGTATTTAGATGTTGTTATCAATTTGTTGAAATTTTTACCAGCCAATTGGTAATTGATTTTTTAAAAGCCCTCGTAGTTTGTATATATTAAGTTTGAAGAGAAAGCACCACATTTGCTTTATTCACTCACTCTGTGACACCCTATAACAGCTGCAGAGAACCTTCACCTTAATAAGAATAGTATGGGGCTGACAAAAATGGACAACTCTGCAGCTTTGAGATCAGCAACAATAAATTCCACGCAAATTCATGAAGCATTTTATATTTCATATATTTTCAGCCTGCATGTTAATTTTCCATGACTCACTTCCATGCATCAGTACTTGCTCTATATAACTCTTATAAACTCTCTTTCACACATTTATTCTTTTCCATATTAGAACATATATAATTTCTAAACACTAAATGACTGTGACTTGATTTTAATAATCATGTTGTTTTTTTTCATTCCATAGGACCACGTGGTTGATTTGTTGACCACAATAGATGCTTGCCAAGTTCAGCTGGATATTGTAAGTTTCCTTTTGGGGTTTGTTTTCATTCTTCTAACACTGTCAGCCATTATGCAATATGGTATGGCATTCATCATACATATTCATTCATTCATTAGCATGTCCTTGCAGAACCTCGCTCCCATAACAACCTTCTGGAAAACCTCTCGATCATAAGCAAAATGTCCCACAACTGATACACCCATCTGGAGATCATCTGCCACATCCTGCACCTATCTTCTCTTTGGCCTTCCTCTTCCTCTCTTCCTGGGCATATACCCCTCCATTATTGTTCTCTCCAAACTTTCGTGACGTTTCAAGTGACCAAAATATTTCAATTGTCTTTGTTTTATCATCTTTAATAGCCAACCTTCTTCAATATTCAGCTCTTGAAGTATGGATGTATTTGTTCTTTTCTTTACCCAAGATATTCTTAGAACTCGTCTATAATATTTGTATTCAAAGGCATTTATGCACTGTTCAGCTTGTTTAGTAAGTGTCCATGTCTTGCAGGCGTATGTTGCAATGGGAAAGATGCATGCTCTTAAAAATCTAATTTTAGTAGTTCTATCTGTCCCACTCCATAATTTATTCAGTTGTTTTAGTCTTTGAAGAGCAATTGATAGTCCTCGTTTGCTTTCATTGTGTCATCATACATATACATATATATATTTAAATTGCACGTTCCTTGAGCCGGTCTCTCTGGCTGTGGGGTTACAACACTTTCTCTCTGTAATCCTGTTTATCACGCAGAGTCTCGTAGCGGAGCGAGAGCTGAGGCGGTTCGACCTCCGCTCGTGAATTGCGGGATACTGACCCGGCCGCTCAGAAAGCAATGGCAAACTACTGAGCATAATCTTGCCAAGAGATCAACATACAGCTGAAAGATGCTGGTTAGTTAGTTAGTTAGTTAGTAGACAGATCATCCTCATTGCACATCGAACCATTCAGTCCATAAGTGCTCGGATCCCCTCAGCAAATCCCGCAACGTGTAGCGGCTAACGACGCCAGTTCTGTGTTGGTTTATAAATCTTCTTTGGCTTCCTGCGTACTGTTCTTGTTTGGCCACCCCTCTTTTAATTTGCTGCTCTCGCAGTCTGGCCATTGTTGTAGATTCACAGTCATCACTTGGTTCTCGCAAAAGTCTTACTTCTCGTAGAGCATTCAGAATGTCAGCCTGGTCCATGGCGCGTCCGCCCTCCACAGTAGCCTCACCTGCGAGCTTGTCAGCCCGCTCATTTCCTTGTACTCCCGCATGCCCTGGCACGAAGATGAAACTAATCTTTGCCAGTCGAGACCGCTCCAGAGGCAGCAACCATTCTCTTCGGATCGACCCCTCCTCTATCCTCTTGATCATGTTCATTGAGTCGCTAAGGAAACAAGCCCTAGTGAATGTCTGTGTCTCGAGCCATGTTATTGCTTTACTTACTGCCATGACTTCCATGGTCAGGCTACTTGTGGTTTCAGTGAAAGCACCAGAGTCCTCCTTCACAATTCTCCCTCCGGCCCGAGCTGTAAAGGCCCATGAGCTTCTCACATGTCGGACGACCGACCCATCTGTGTAGATGACCGCGTCACCGTCTAGCGAATTCTTGAAAATCAACGCTTGTACTTCAGCCTTAACAGCAGCCGGATTTTCTTGTCTGCATTTTCTATCTAGTTGGATGCAAACTGAAAAGGATGTGCAGAAGTCTGTTGGCACTCGCACCCACTCCTCGCCAGGTTCTAAGTCCTCAAGTGAACACACCTGTTGAAGAATGTCTTCAGCTTGACCCATCCACGACCGTCCTCTTTTTAACCTGCTGCCCTTCACCTTCCTAATTTCACTATGCAGTGGATGTTGTGTGTTTGCGTTAATTCTGAGGTAGGCGCGTGCCCTGCAACCTTGTATTCTCTCTTCAATGGTTAGAAAACCAAGAAGGTAGCGCATCGCCCTGCATGCTGTATCTCTTGTACATCCAAGAATAATGCGCATAGCTTCATTCTGTATCCTTTCCATTCTTTCTATCTGCTTATGGCTGAGAGTCAGGATTGCCATTGCATACTCCAAAACAGACATGACCAACCCCTCGTACAGAAGACATAGATGGCACTGCTCACAGTTTGCTGCCGCCATCACCCGCATCGCTGCCAAACCCCGCTTGGCCTTTGTTATCACCTGGTCTATGTGCACATTATAAGCAAGGCTTCGATCAAACCGTATCCCCAGGTAATTCATTGCCTGCGTTCTTTCCACCGTCTCTGAACACAGCATTAAAGTTGGTGTTGGAGTGTTGACAATATGATTATTCAACGAGAACCAAGTCACTGTTGCCTTTGTTGGGTTGACCATTGCCCCAGCTTCATCACACCAAGTACTTATGCGATTGAGTTCGGTTTGTAGTTCCACAGCAACCTCCTCTCTATCCTTCCCCTGACGATACACTAAAACATCATCGGCATATGACAATGTCCTGCCAGGTCCAGTGATCTGCTCACTGGTGATTCTCACTGTGTAGGCGTTGAACAGTACCGGAGATAATGGTGATCCCTGTGGTAGGCCAGGATATATTGTTGTTGGTTCCGAAGTCCAACTGCCACATCTAAAAACTACTTTCCGTTGGAAGAGGGCTGCAGCGATCCAACTAAGGAGGAATGGACTTACGTTTAGTTCGAGAAGCTGAAACATTAAAAAATCCAGTGGTACTCTGTTGTATGCGTCCTCAAGATCAATCGCTGCAGCAACGGTTTCAGTGCCTGAGTGGAAACCTTCATAGACATCCTGGGCAAAGACTGCTGCATTGGTCAAGGTTTCTCTCTTTGGACGGTACCCACCCAGGGTGGGTGGGAAAACACCTTGCCTCTCTAGTTGGCTTGATATTTTCCTGGCAATTACCTTCTCCAGCAGCTTGCCTATTGTATTCTGCATGGTTATAATTCGATATCCCTGAATTTTTGTGTGGTCTTTGTCAGGCTTCGGCAAGGGAATCAGATAGCTGTGTAACCATTCCTCCTTGATGCTAGCACTCCCTATACTGTTGTTGTACATGTCTGCTAGTTTCTCTAGCTCATTGTCGGTACACCTATTTATGTCGTCGTATCTTATGCCATCAGGACCTGGAGCACTGTTTTTTGATCGTCGAAGCACAGCCTTGATTTCTTTCACTGTCACTGTGTCTTCATCCGAAGTGTTCTGGGCCTTGCATCTGTCTGAGGTGACCTCCTTGGCCAGATTTCGGCCTCCCATGTCTGTCTGGTTGCTTCGGTTGGAAAGATGCTGGTGTTGACAGCTAATTCCTGTAAAAGGATATGCTAAAAAAAAAAAAAAAAAAACGTTCCTTGCGAGATGTTGCAATGTTTCAATGTTTAGAACTCTGACATAGCAGCTATTACAAAGTGTTTCTATTCACTGCACCCATGATGAGTTGATTATAGAGTATTGGAAGATTCTAGGCAACAGAATAATATATGTCAAATGTTGGAAAAAACACCAGCCATTTTGACATTTCTTGTGACCTTTAGGATTCCATTGTGATTGAATAGGTTGGATTTTCTGTACATAATTAGTACACTTGATCTATGTTGATTTGCCAGTTTGTAAACTCCACTTGACATCAAACAGAATTATGATAATTCTGAGACAGGATATTTTGCTTTTTAAGTCATAGAAATGGGGTTACAATCATAAAAATGTAAAATTAAATATCTTGAACGTAAAAGCTGATAAAAATGCAATGAATATATCAACACAAACTTTTTTTTTCACTTTCCATGTTTGTTATTTATTAAAATCTGTCAAAATACAATGACTAAAGAAAGCAGAATACAATTAATCAGTGAACACAAAAGACCCAGTGTGTTTACTGGGGCCATAGAGGAAGCAAAGAATATGAACACTGTGACATACCATGCTTGTTGTATGAGGTAACTAAGGAAAGTTGGTGTGAGACTGACCACCCCATCCTGTAGAAGATTTAGCTGACAAATCCAACCAGTCATCATCATCATGTGCCATGCATGGGTGGTCATGTTTTGCCATCTCAGACAATCACTAGATTCATGGATCAGCTCCGTGTTCTTGTCTTGACCACGTCTATTAAATGACAACACATAATTGTCTAGGTATCCGTAAAGGAGGTAGTTTGCCACGGCTTTCCTTCTTAGCAGTGACCATACGGGATTAAAAAAAATAGATCCTCTGCCCACCATCGTGAAATTGGAGACCACAGCCTGCAACTATCTGTCGGCTGCTCTTCAACTTCATCCACCACCTGCAACCATGGCTTCATGTAACCCTGATTGAGGAGGGGCAGGGGGGGATAAAAGGGTACTCCACCTTGTCCCAAGGGTGTCTGTCCTATAGGCTAGTGGAGGGAAGGAGGTACCTTACTTCTCCTTTGATTGGAGATACCCCTATCCCATCACCTACCAATCAGTCAAGTTTTGATGTGAATTGGTTAAAGGCTTTTGCTCCATTGGGAGATAAAGACAGCGGCAGACGAAGAAGACGATCACAAAGAAATCATTGAAACATTGTAACAAAACGGCCCTTATGAGCTGGTATAAACATTACAAAGACAGCAGTATTTTATAAATAATATAATTCTATTCAGATGTTGTTAGTTGTTTTAGTTTAATTTTGTTTACAGAACAAGACTATAGCTGTACAGCTCATTGTGTTATTATTGATTACAATTGTATATCTTCGCAACTATGACATATTATACTCCATGTTTCCTTTATTCATATGCTTTTAAATGCACAAAATTTCCTGAAATGTATTATTGCTGTGTTTTTCTTGTATTTTAATAAAAAAAATATTTCCCCAAAATTCTTCCAGACTTTGAACTATGACCTAACTAAGAACTACCTTGACCTGATAGCGACATATGTATCCATCATGATTTTGATGTCAAAGGTTGATGACCGAAAGATTGTGTTGGCTCTTTACAATTCAGCTCATGAATTTCTACATGGAAAGAGGTAATGCATGTGGCAAAATATGAAAATTGCTTCTTCAGAAGATAACATGTTGTTATTGCCAAATATTTGTTTACCTTCCTATTTTTGCCAGCTCAGTTTGTATTTTCTATCCCAGTGAGCGCCAAATGTGTTTGAATCTTTGTATTATTTTGTCTTGTATTTCTTTGTTTTCTATTTTTTTTAAATTTCATTTAATTGTAGAACATTGTATATCCACCTTCTTTATGTTTAACTTTCTATTACAGTTTTGGAATATTTTAAGATCAAGCTATTTCTGCCTTGCGTATTTCTTTGTTTTCTGCTGTCAGTGGTCATTTTAATATTTTAGGACCATTCCCCACCTGGGGCATATTAGGTATATGATGCTATTTCCCATATATTTATGATCAAATGGCACTCAGTGGTTAATGTAGTTAATATCACACAGCCGCTTTTTCTTCCCGGGACATTTTCCAGTACCCATTTTAGGTCAGATAAACCTCATTGACCAGGTCAATTGAAATAAAATCCTCACTTTAAGGGAGATTCAAACATGTGACTACTCTGCCGGTAGGCAGGCATGCTAGCCACTGTACTACTGCAGCTCCAGTGTTGACATTGGTTGGTCTAATTGTTTCTGGCTCCTTTATTAACTATTCTGCTGTACTTTTTTATAATATATATTTGTATTAAAAATCCCTGCGTTCTGCAAGCGTTGTCTCAACAATTTATTGCCTTATAGTTTTGTATCCTCTATGTATGGTACTGCATTCTTTTGTTTTGGTTTTTAAATCATTGTTCATCAGTTTAACACTAAAGGTTATTTTTAATTTCTCTGATTGTTCTGTAAATCTGCATTTAATTTACATATTCCAACCAGCTGTTCTCTAAATCTGCATTTAATTTACATATTTCCAACCAGCTATTCTGTAAATCTGCATTTAATTTACATATTTCATCCAGCGACCAGTCCTACCATCGACTGGGACAGATGTGTCTGGAGTATGATCCACCCATGAAAAAGCTGGCAGAGGAGTTTGTACCTCACTCAAGGGTAAGTCCCAGAAGTTAGTTGGTTGAGCATATGTGGCCAGGGCCCTTTGGGATCTTGTGTACAATGTGGCAGAAGAGACAAATCATCACGTCTTGGAGAGAATGGTGCAACAGGGAGTGACCAGAGGATATGGCTGACACACAGTACTCCGAGGAAAGGGGAAATAGACACTCAGACTGCAGCTGGTACCATTAGTATTGGGACTCTTTGCTGGCTATGGAAAGTGACAGATTGTATATGAGAATGTCCCGAGTGCTGTGATGTCAGTTAGTTAGTCATGGTTCTAACTTCACAGCAAAGGGTCGCCCCATTATGCTCTGTTCCTGTGCCAGTGAATACCCCACAAAATGCTCCTCACTGACCAATGTGAAAAGTGGAGCAGATAGGAGCCTCGACAAGCCAACAGGGACACAGGTGCACTATGTATAATGCCACTGCCAGAATGCCAACACAAAAGCCTGCCGCAAAAAAAAAATACAGTTCATCATCGATGGAAGCGGCAATCACTAGAAAACCAGCAGCCACACATTACTGCATATGGCAACCCAGTTCAGCATCCAGCTGGCTGCCATTTTTTTTAGCATGCAGTTCACGCTACAAACAACCGCAGACAGATGTAAAAGCACTCTACATGAAATTCACAGCTCAGTGTTGATCCATATACTCAACTCAGTATCTGGGCAACAGAACCATTAGTGTCATGTCAAGCTCACTGTGTGGGCTTCATAAAAGGTGGAAAAATTGTCCTAGTAGCACGAAATGGAATATTGCTTGGATAGCAAATCCATTACGTGTAAAGTGCGAATCGAAAGCTCACTGTGTGGATGTCATCTGCAGACTGCATTCTTCTGGTTTCTGGAAGAACAGCCTATGGTGAACGGAAGGCCCAATATATGGAAGTGAGGCTAAGCAGCCAAACCCATTACGTGGAAAGTCCGAATCAAAAGCTCACTGTGGGCTTCATAAAAGGTGGAAAAAGTATCCTAGTGGCACGAAATGGAATATTGCTTGGATAGCAAATCCATTACGTGGAAAGTCTGAATCGAAAGCTCACTGTGTGGATGTCATCTGCAGACTGCATTCTTCTGGTTTCCGGAAGAACAGCCTATGGTGAACGGAAGGCCCAATATACGGAAGTGAGGCTAAGCAGCCATGTGCATGCAGGACATGACGATTCCTTGGATGAGCCCAGTACCAGAGCGCTGTGTGTCGGCTCTGCAAGTATGGAAGCCTCCTTGGATGGCGAGGAATGCCCATGGTCTGCCTCTGCCTTCCCTTGAGGGCTGACCAGGATGTCTTTGGCTGTTCTATATGGGCCAGCTGGGATGGGGGATAACACCACAACAGTGAGAGTCAAACATCCTAAGAAACCTCCGGGAAGGTTAACCCCGTCAACAAATGCCCGCAGAAGTCGGATGTGTCAGCCTAACGGTGCAAGAACGCAGCTCTGCTGTAAACAGGCACAACGCAACCACGTCCGGAAAAAAAAAAATCCGGATGAACGCAGAAGAGGAAGAAGAAGTGTCATGTCAGTGTGATGTTAGTTCTTGACTGAACTCAATCAGGTCAATCAGTTGGTTGATTGGTTGTGTAATCCTCTGGCAGACCGAGTTCTAGCTCCAAGTCTGAATTGTCATTCAGTTTGTCTGAACCCTGATCAGGGCTTGTGTCTGTCGGAGTGAGGTTGATCTTGTAGCGAACAAAAAGAAGAACTACTTCATATCTCCAGAGGTCCACATTAGGATATAGCCAGGTCATGATTCAATTACAGCACGTAGAAACTGGTTGGTATTAGGCTTGGACTGGTTGGGTTAGCCTTGGACTGGTTGGTATTAGGCTTGGGCTGGTTGGTATTAGCCTTGGACTGGTTGGTATTAGCCTTGGGCTGGTTGGTATTTGGCTTGGGCTGGTTGGTGTTACGCTTAGGCTGGTAGTTGCCTCCACAGGTTTGAGGTGTTTCATCAGCGAACAAAAGAAGTATTTCATTGTCAACCAATTCCAACACATTGCCCAGTGGGAAGCCCAGGAATGTAAAAGCTGTAGGTTCTGTCACCCTGCTACTGAGTTGAGTGTGTGGCATGACACTATGAGCTGTAAGTTTCGTTTGGAATGTTTTTACATCTGTCCGCGGTTGTTGTAGTGTGAACTGCAAGTATGGAACGATGGCGGTCGGCTTGTCGCTGAATTGACTGGATTGTCTTTGCGGTTCACGAGTGCATGTTTCTCGCAGACTCCTGGGGATTGTCGCTGGAGCTACGATGTTCATGCTTTGTGCGATGCTTTCAGCGGGCCACCCTGCTGATTTGGACCGAGCCATATGGGATGAATCCCGGAGCAATTAAGTCAATCCACTCGACTTTTAATGCAGTAATGTGTGGCTGCTGGTTTTCTAGCGACTGCCGCTTCCATCGACGATGAACTGTATTTTCTATGGAGGACGTTTGTTTTGGCATTCTGATGGCGGTATTATGCACAGTGTACTTGTGCGGGCTGTTGGTTTGTCGAGACTCCTGTCTATTCCACTTTTCACATAGAGCAGTGAGGAGCATGTTGTGTGATATTTACTCGCACAGGAACGGAGCATAATGGGGATGACCCGTTGCTGTGAAGTTGGAACCGCGACTAACTAACTAATGTAAAAACTATAAAAGATAAATGCAAGAATATTGCTCTAATAGGAATTGCAAGATTACAAAGTATTATTTTTTCTCACAACCCACATCTGGGTGTTATGGAATGACCATGATGACTCAACGGTGCAAGGTTTTACTTTTCCTCATAATCCATAACTGGGACTTACGGGACGATCATGATGAAAGAAGATTACAAAGTTGTACTTTTTCTGCACTCTAAGGTAAAAAGGGAGCAATGGAAAGAAAAAAGAAACATTCTGTATAATTTGTGTAATATAATATGCCAATGATTTCATTTCCCTTCAGCATTCAATTATTATTTCATTTCCTTTCATCATCTAATTATTATTTCATCTCCCTTCATCAAACTATTATTTCATCTCCCTTCAGCATCTAACTATTATTTCATCTCCCTTCATCATCTAACTGTTATTTGTTATTTCATCTCCCTTCATCATCTAACTATTATTTCATCTCCCTTCATCATCTAACTATTATTTCATCTCCCTTCAGCATCTAACTATTATGTCAGCTCCCTTCAGAATCTATCTATTATTTCATCTCCCTTCAGCATGTAACTATTATTTCATTTCCCTTCTACATCCATTATTTCATTTCCCCTCAACATCCATTATTTCATCTCCCTTCAGCATCTATTATTTCATCTTCACCCTCAGCATCTAACTAAAAAACCAACTCTCTTCAGTATCTAACACTAGTAATGACATCATCACACAAAGTCTTTATCTTCTGCTTGATGTCGCCCATATTGTTTGTTTGTTGTTGTTTGTCCATATTATATCACCCATATTATGTGCCCCGTTTCAGCATCTGATGCCAGCACTAATATCGCTACTCAAGGTCTACCCCCGGCGTAACGTGTCAGCAGAAGTGTTGAGAAATCTCCTGGTCCTGTCCATACTTTCAGAACCTGCCAAGATGGCCAGTGTCCCAGTCACCGACATGGTAAGCAGTTTCTGTTATAATCTTTTGCCCAGTGTTCATCTCCCTTCAGCATGTAACTATTATTTCATTTCCCTTCTACATCCATTATTTCATTTCCCCTCAACATCCATTATTTCATCCCTCAGAATTAACGCAAACACACAACATCCACTGCATAGTGAAATTAGGAAGGTGAAGGGCAGCAGGTTAAAAAGAGGACGGTCGTGGATGGGTCAAGCCGAAGACATTCTTCAACAGGTGTGTTCACTTGAGGACTTAGAACCTGGCGAGGAGTGGGTGCAAGTGCCAACAGACTTCTGCACATCCTTTTCAGTTTGCATCCAACTAGATAGAAAATGCAGACAAGAAAATCCGGCTGCTGTTGAGGCTGAAGTACAAGCGTTGATTTTCGAGAATTCGCTAGACGGTGACGCGGTCATCTACACAGATGGGTCGGTCGTCCGACATGTGAGAAGCTCATGGGCCTTTACAGCTCGGGCCGGAGGGAGAATGGTGAAGGAGGACTCTGGTGCTTTCACTGAAACCACAAGTAGCCTGACCATGGAAGTCATGGCAGTAAGTAAAGCAATAACATGGCTCGAGACACAGACATTCACCAGGGCTTGTTTCCTTAGCGACTCAATGAACATGATCAAGAGGATAGAGGAGGGGTCGATCCGAAGAGAATGGTTGCTGCCTCTGAAGCGGTCTCGGCTGGCAAAGATTAGTTTCATCTTCGTGCCAGGGCATGCGGGAGTACAAGGAAATGAGCGGGCTGACAAGCTCGCAGGTGAGGCTACTGTGGAGGGCGGACGCGCCATGGACCAGGCTGACATTCTGAATGCTCTACGTGATGTGAGACTTTTGCGAGAACCAAGTGATGACTGTGAATCTACAACAATGGCCAGACTGCTAGAGCATCAAATTAAAAGAGGTGTGGCCAAACAAGAACACTACGCAGGAAGCCAAAGAAGATTGATAAACCAACACAGAACTGGCGTCGTTAGCCGCTACACGCTGCGGGATTTGCTGAGGAGGGGATCCGAGCACTTATGGACTGAATGGTTCGATGTGCAGCGAGGATGATCTGTCGACTAACTAACTAACTAACTTTTGCCCAGTGTGAATTTTTATGTGGATCTTTCGTAGAATACGGGGCGTTTTGGTGTAATGGGTGGGATATTATACTAGCAATGGCATGAGTGCAGCTGGGCAAGGGTTCAATGCCAGCTCTCATCAGTCGCTATGAGATGGAAAGACTGGCCGCCTGTTCCTCTGCACTCAGGTCTATAAACATGTGATGGTTCTGACACTTCACATGCACAAAGCAGGTTTCTGTTACAAGACTTTCTTTCTTTCCTAGAATGCTAAGAGTTCTGTGGATGGCTAAGTCAAATCCAAATACTGCAGGAGTCACATTTATTAAGATTATTACTCATGAACGGACAAGAGAACTCATAATCTTTTTTTAATCATGTTATGAGGTCTGAAGAATATTTTGACAACCAGGAAAATTGAGGGTGTTAATGGCAGTGGTTGACAAAGGGAGAAATGATTGGTTGTGTTGGCGGAGTTGCATGGAAGAAGATTATTGATTTAACTTATTAGGATAATTGAAAACACTTGGTTATGGGAGGACATGATCACCAGCACCACCTGGCATTTCAAATGATAATAAATAATTGTTAAAAGTGTATTAGCAGTAATTAAGTTCAGACAATACACACATACTAGCACCCATGCACACACCTACAAGCACCCATGCACACACCTACCCTCATACAGATAGAGAGTGTGTGTTATAGAAAGAAAAGGTAATGAGAGAATAATGGAGGAAAGGAAGGTGGGATGGGAGGAGTGGTGGAGAGAAAGAGACTGTAAAATTTAAAGGGGGGGGGGGGGTTAAAGTAAAGGCAAGTGGATTATCTTCATTGTATCAGGTTTTATCCCAAATGGCTTGGACTCTTTCTGCAAAGTGACCTACTGAAAGCAGTGCACAGAGTACAAGCTCGTAGCTCCAGCGATGATCCCCAGAAGTCTTCAAAACTATTGAACTAGAGTCCAGAATTGAAACCACAACTTTCAAAGCATGAGACATGTGGCTAACCATTTCACCACAGATACCTCAGAGATATCTGACCAAAAAAAAAGTATAAAATAATGTAATAATACTGATGATAGTTAGCCAGTTTGATGTTTTAAGTGATGGAACTAATACAGAAAGATGTTTTGATTTACCTTCATGTTGACTCTGAATTAGGAGCATTTGATCAATGAATTTTTTTATGTCTGTTTATTATGTGCTGGGCCTTGGTGGTGATGGATTTTGCCTTGGTCTACTGGCATAGCACTCCAGGTTGAATCCTGAATTGTGGAAGGATTTTTATTCTTCGACTAGAGCATATGGCTCTGTGACCCACACTGGCACCTTGCCGTTTTGACATACAATAGTTTGTTACATTGTGCTTCAAAAAGGCATAACTACAACCTATGTTTGTGACCAGGGATGGAATTATACCTTTTTATGGCACAAAGTCTGGGCTCAATTGTTGCCCATGCAGCATGATCCCTCTCTCTGCCCGTCTAGTGTACTCCAGAGAGAAGGTAACACCAATACATCTGGAACAAGACTAGCTGCAGAAGCTGTCGGATCAGTAAAGCAATGTCCTAACGTCTGCCCATCGGAGCCTCCATCCTAGACCTGTATTTTGACCCAATATTATATAAAACATGCTGCATGTCCCTTGCAGGACATTGCGTTCAACCCCAGGTTGATTTTATAGGCAATTGTAATTTCAGTAGTTTGCCATGGCTTTCTGAACAAGAAGTTAACATTTAAGTCCAACTTAGTGCCGGTGTAGAGGTTGAACTGCCTACCTCTCCATCAGTGAGCCTAAAATATATGGAAATATAAGGATGTTAGCAATGGTCACCTCACCTCTTTATGTCTTGAAAGCCCTATGATTTCATACCGCTAGAGAATGTGTTTACAAACCAACAAAATAAATTAGTTAAGGTCATATCATCCTCATTAGTACAAATGATAGCTAACAAAATAAATACATTTTTGTGTTACAGATTCAGTGTGAATACCTGTCCCTGGATACAATGGAGAGATGGATTATCTGTAAGTTTTCATACAAAAATTAATCTGATAATTTACTTTCTCTGTAAATAAGTAATTCAGTCAGTCAATTAAGCAATTGATTAGTCAGTCATTTAATCAGTCAGTTAAGCAATTGATTAGTCAGTCATTATGTATACTGATTAGTCAGTCTGTCCACTAAATGACATCACCACAATAGACTGCCAACACTTTCTACCTTCTGTTCGGGTGTTGCGCTCTGACAGACTGCTGTTCATTCATCTCTTGATGTTATCTTCCCAATTGTTTGGCTCTTGCTCACCTGATTTGGACTTTTTCTCCAGTATGTTTGTTGTAAGGGAATTGAGGCGGTGCAGAGGCTAGCGCACTTGCCTGCCAGAATGGTGGTCAAGTGTTTGAATCCCCTCGAGATGGAGATTTAAAAAACAAAAATTGAGCTGGGCTCGCGGATTGACCCAGCCTAAGATGGGTACCAGGAAATGTTGTGAGAAGTAAAGGTGGCCGGCCGGCTGGCTGTTGACCACATCACCCTCGAGTACTGTGGGACTAGCACCATATACCCAGGGGAGCCATTGTAGCGTAGTGGCTAAACACTCACCTGCCAGCTGGTGGTCAGTGGTTCGATCCACATTGGGGTCAATTTGAATTTTGTTTAATTGACCAGGATGCCCAGGTTAACACAGCCTAAAATGTGTACCTGGAAATGTCATGGGAAGTAAAATCGACTGGCATAATGCTAATCACATGGCCCAGAGTGCCCATTGGTCTACACAAATTATGGGTCTAGCAATGTATGTCCTGATGTGCTTTAAGGTGTATAGAAAGGACGTTTACTTTTGCCATATACCCAATAGAAGCTGCATTAGCTCAATGGCTAGCATGCTGACCTGCTGGCTCAGTGGTCACTTAGTTGAATCCTCATCAGGGCAGATTTGTAAAGTTGACCTGGGCTCCTAGCTTGACCAGTCTTAAATGGGTATACTGCACTGTCCAGGGAAGTGAAGGTAGCCAGGGGTTGAGTTAAGTACACACATCATAGCATTTGGGACATTCCCATAGTGCTCCGTCCTCATCTTCAACAGCCAGCGAAGAGTTCCAGTACTAATGGTACCGGTTGCAGTCTTAATTATGTGTCTGTGTGGCCTTTCCGCAGAGTCTTGAGTGTCTGGCAGATCCTCTGGTCACTCCCTGCAGCCAGTCTGTCTGCCTGCTCACAAGGGTTTAATTAACCCAATAACCTAGTGAGTGCAGATTGGTCTATAAAAATATAGGGCTATCACAATATGCTCATTAAGCCTCAAGTTGTGGAAGGGGCCTTACCGGTTTTTACTTTTAAGGGGGGGAGGCTTCAAATCAAAACCTTACGAGTGTGATAGAAATTACAATAACCATGCCATTGTCTTGTAACCTGTCAATATTGTTGTTAAGGATGTCAAAAGTGTTTAGTACGTGACATCACAGTGCAGACACCATGGTGATGTCATGAGGACAGTTTAAAGATGGCCGTCCCACTTTTGACATGCACCAAGAAGGAGCAGCGTTCTGTTATCCGTTTTTTTATCAGTGAAGGATGAAAATTATAGAAATTTATCGGCAAATGAAGGTCCAGTATGGTGATGCATGCCTGTCAGTCTAGCAAGTGTATAAGTAAAGTAGGAAGTTTCAAAATGGCGTGACTTCTGTGACAGACTGTTCACGATTGGGTCATGCACACAGAGTAGAATTTTTTTCTACATGAATCCAAGCACTTTATCAGTGCCGGAGGACTTACATTGAAAGCAGTGGTGACTACATCGAAAAATGATACATTTGTTTTTTTATTTTTCAGAATATATTTACCCCCCCCATTTAAATTGTTCATTTGAAGCCCCTTCATATGTTTATTATAAGAGTGTCATGTCTATTAATATGGCCATAAAATTTGATTTGTCATAAGTTTTGCACTGAACATCATTCCCTCACAACTACTAAATATAATAAATAACAAATGAATTAAATAACAACATTTGCTACTTTGCAGTTGGTCTGATGTTGTGTTACCAGAATCTGGTAGATCCTCTCGCTTATGACTTGTGGAAACAAGCTCTTCAAAGTAGCTACATCATTACATTGTGTCGTAATGAGGTCCTGCACATCCACAGATACATCATCAGCTTCTTTGAGATTAAAGGGTTGGTCACTCTTCCTGATTTATGCATGTAGTATCTTTTGAAAGTTTAGTTTAGTGCACTGATCAACATCACGGTACACAGGTGTAACCCATAAGTGCCCCGTTCTACTCCTAACTCAAACCTGAGACCGGAGAATTTCAGCTCAGTGCACAAACTCTGTAGCACTGGCGAGGATCCTGAAATACTATGGGTAGATATTTTAACTGAAAATTTTGACTGGGCAGCGCCGTTAGGCTACTCTTTTTCGATTTCCAACTGCCAAGGGATATTTTACGTGCGCAACAATACACACGGGCATCCAATCACTACCCAGAGACAAGGGGAAATTTTGTTACTAGAAGTCCACGTGAAAAAAATCTCGGCCCTCACCGGGCCTTACACCCGGGACCTCCAGCACTCGAGGTGGACACCATACCTCGAGACCACTCAGCCCCCTGTAGTATCTTTAAAAGTTGGATTGAAAGGATTCTGTAAAGAAGAGGAGGATTAGATAATAATAACTACTGGCACATTGCGTTTTGACAGACAATAGTTTGTCATATTGTGCTTAATAAAAAACTACAACTCATGGCAGTAGCAACTGTGACAGTAAATGTTCGTCCATAATGGATGCATTTGAACACATGGTAATTTCCACCATCATGCGCCTTCTGACTTCTGACATGCTCAGTGTGTGACCTTTCTGCAATAATTTTCTCCATTGTCTTTATTCCATTTCTGATCATTGCCTTCCATGCAACTCGATCAGCATCGACTTGCTCCCAATGTGCACTAGCAATGCCTGTAATAATCATGTTCAAGAAACAGTAACTATAGATAAATTACAAGCATTTATAGACAGTGTAACAGTACAGGCACAGGGACGTTTATAAAACAAGTCCCGATGTTGTTCTCTAAAAGGTTTTATTGATCATAATAAACTGAAGAATATTACACAAGTTATTTGGTATGATGTTTACCTCTCCGGACCTTAGCTGTAACTAACTTTCCCAAAAACCCTACGTCACGGCTTGAGCATCCTTAATAACGTTCTTATAGGATGCTCAACCGTGCCCAAACCTTGCACATCAAACCTATTAACAGAGATGGTACTCACTCTGTTATACCTCCCTTTCTTTAAAAAGACTTTTCTTCAAAAGTCTTAACCCCTAACCCCCTTATTCTAAACATCCTTTCCCTCATCAAATCCTTAACCCCCACTATTCTTTCTCTAAGCCATCCCAAAGTAACTCTACCTTAATTAACTTCTTTCACTTCTACTAATTCTCCACTTGTCTCTTATCACTGTCCCATATAGCAAATGGCTATGAAGTTATACTTCTTCTTCGTTTCTGACTCTTCAAAGTTTTATTATTAAAATATAGATCATAAGAATGGTTCATTAAAAAAAAATCGTTAGTATACATTTGGCATTATGAAACTTCTCATTCTTTCTCAACATTACAACTCAGGATAGACAGAAAAGATAGAAAAGAAGGGGTGCGCACCCAATTTATGAAGATATTAAAAAGTAGTCAAGAACAATCACATTTACCTCCCTTGCAAACGTAAAAACTTTTACAAAAGTTTTTCAAAAACACATCTTATGATTTATAAAGCTACATCTCTGTTCGTTATAAATTAAGTTGATCCAAAATTTCTTCTATATACTCAATATTTGTACTGCCATCCACACCCCTACCCATATTTCACCTATCTCACGTCCAACCATGAAACCAATAACAATGTTCATATTCCATGAACATTTTAAATTAATTAACGCTGTTTATCACAGCTCCTATATTTTACCCCCTCGGATCCTATGACAATTATCCTTGTTTATATATGTATCGAACACTATACCAAACCATATGCACTGCCATTCACAGCCCCCTTAATATCTACTCTCCATCAACCAACCTCTTATATTTGTTTAACTATCACAGCCTCTTTAGACGTTAATCACGTGTATAATATGGCATCCAATCCATATACCTTTAATCCACGCTGACTTAATGCAGCTCCTATTTTAACTCCCCAGAACCCTCTTATTTGTGTAGGAACCCTGTCACTTAAGTATGGCATATGTTTCCAACACTTAACTTCTCTATTCTACCCATGCTGATTAGCACAGCAGTCTTCCTACCAGCACAAGGTACTCATATTTACCTTTAAGTCATTACTCATAAGGAGAATGTGTCTCTCTTCTAGTCCTCAGTAGTTTATTAGCTATTTTCTGAACGAAGGGTTTTAAATAAAGCCCCCTGTATTGTCTTTATTCTAGACACAACCAACTAAACTTAAACTTAAACAATTTTCAACAAATTTATAAACAAGGTAATTACTATTCAACACACAAGACAATTTAACTTAAATCATGAGTCAAGCAAAATAAAATCACAACAGGATATCATACCCCCCCCCCCCCCCCCCCCAGGTTTTTAAATATCATTTTTCTTTCCCCTCATATCAAATAAAGTTAATCAACTCATTCAAAGAAAAACATATTTCAAAATAATATGACATACATCCTATCCATTGTTAGTCACTTTTACGGACTAACAATAACATATTTATCTATTAAGAAAACTCAACAAGTCAAATCATAAAATCAATTGGCAATAAAACTACAATAAAAATATACTACACTCGAATTTACATCCATATTAGCTATCTTAATACCTAAATGTATAGTGTCATGTCTACTCCTCAAGACAACTCATTATAAATATCAATAAAACCATTTTCTATAACACACGTGTAATACACCGCTAGCGTATTTCATCAACTATTACTTTCCTCTTTAATTCACAAAATTTTCATCCTGCTATCTGCAGCATTTTCTATAAATTTATCTACCATGTTTCCATTTCCTCAGTAACTCCAGATTTCTTTGAATAAGTGCTATCTCCACATCAATGTCTTCTTCCTCTTTTAAAGAAATATTTTCCTCCATGCTACTATCCCTATTAGATTCTGACTTTTCATCCATTCCTTCTTCTTCATCTGTGTGTCTATTGCTAGCAGCCGCTAATTTTTTCCTTTCTATATCTAATCTAATTTGTTTATCATAGTTTCTTAACGACCTTTCGAGTAGGGGCATGTACTCGTCGCTTGATGAATTTTCTCTAATTCTTCTCTGTCTTTTCACTTCTTTTTCTCTCTGTCTCTCTATTCTCCTTTTCACTGCTTGTCTAGTATTTTTAAATGGAGCGTTTACCTCTTCTTCCATAGATTACACACTATCATAATAACCCTCATACGTATTTTTCTCTTCTTTTATCAGCGTTTTCGGTATTGTCTGTTCATGAGTATCATCATAAACTGGTGTTGTTATTAATTGATTTTGTACTGGATCTTTTCTAAAATCTGGGGGTATTGTAGCTCTTCTGACGATTTGTCCATCTGAGTATAAGTCGTCTGAATAATAATTATTATTATAATTATTGTTTCCCTTATCATCATTATCTCTTCTTAAGTGTTCTACATGTGCCCTTGCTATATGTCCCGTGATCTGGTTCTTTATACTGTATGATACATTTCCTAACTTTTCTAAAATGTAATAACCTGGAATCCAACAGGCATCAAATTTGGAGTTTCTTCTATGCTTCTTATAATAAACTCTATCACCTACTTTGAATTCCTGTAATTGTGTATTTTCGTTTCTGTACCTTTTCTGTCTTTCTCAAGCTTTAATTATATTGTTCTTTAACCTTACATGCGCTTTGTGCATTTCTTGTATAATAACTTCCTGAAAATCTTCCCCCATATATTTACGTCTTGGTTTTAACAGATTGTCAATAGGTAGTATAGGCTCTCTCCCGTGCTATAAATAAAATGGTGAAAACCCTGTACTCTCATTTTGATTTGTGCGTATTGCGCTTAGTGCAGGTCCCAGGAATAGATCCCAATCTTTTTCATGTTCATCGACAATCTTTGCTATAATGTTGTACAATGTTCTATGTTGTCTTTCGTTTTTAGCATTTGAAGAAGGTCTATAATACGAGGTCTTTATATGGTTTATATTCAAATCTTTTAATAACTTCTCAAATTTCTTGTTCACAAACTCTTTACCGTTATCCGTGAGTACGATCTGTGGGCAACTAAATCTTGGTATGAATTCCTGTAAAAAAATATTAATGATGGTATCTGCGCTCTTGTCTGGGATTGCATAAACTTCCGGCCACTGACTATAGATATCTACGATATGAATTAAATATACGTTCCCTGATAGTGTTCTAGGGTGTGGACCTGATATATCTAAGCTGACTTTTTGCATAGGAAACTGAGGAATGTCTGTATCCTGTAAGGGACATTTGATTGTTTTCATATTTCTTAATCTACATTTTTCACACGTATCGACGTATTTACAAGCAGTTTTAAATAAATTCGGCCAATAATATTTATTCGTGAGTGCTTTCACTAACTTATCACGACCGAGATGACCATTCTCATCATGATATGCCTTTAGAATTTCACTTTCCAAATGTTTTGGAATATATTTCCTTAACTGTTCGTTTCTTTCATTCACGTTATATAACTGATCATCATCTTGCAAAACTAAATAATTCTTCTTATACTTGTTCTCACCCGTTTCTTTTAATTTCTGTTTTATTTCTAGAACTTTTGGATCTAATTCTTGTTCTTCTTTCATATTAAATTGCATTAAATGTGGGTCTTCTGCTCTAGGTTCAGATTCTTGATCCGACGGTAAACTCTCAAAATCTTCTCTATTTATTATGGCAGAATCTAATATATTTACTTGCCAGTTTCGGTCGTCTATTTCCGGTTCTCCTTCGTCTTCCGTGTTTCCTGATGTCTGTGGATACGGGATTCTGGACAATAAATCTGCACATGTATTGTTCCTACCTGGTACATATTCTATCTTAGTGTTGTATCCTTGCAGATTCAATGCCCATGTCTGTATTTTTCTGTTCTGCACTGGAGCTTCTAATAGAGATTTTAAAGGCATGTGGTCAGTTCTAATAATGAAATTTGCGTTATGTAGATAATAATTAAGTTTCTGAAGAGCATAGTGGATAGCATAAGCTTCCTTCTCAATAGTCGACCATTTACGCTGAGATTTGCTAAGTTTATGTGACAAAAAATATATTGGTCTTTCATTTTTAACTCCTGGTATGCCAGATTCTTTTCCTTCATATGGTTGAACCAAACATGCTCCTATAGCATTATCTGAAGCATCTGTATACAATATTAGCTGTTTATTCAAATCTGGATGTGTCAATAGTGGCACTACTATTAAGCTATTTTTTAAAAAAATCAAACGCTTTTTGACATTCATCATCCCACCTAAATCTAGCGTATTTGCCAGTCAGGTTAGTAATAGGCTCTGCTATTTTTGAGAACCCTGGAATAAAACGACGATAGTATCCACATGTACCAATAAAAGCACGAACTTCTTTTACGTTAGTTGGAGGAGGTAGTTCTCTAATAACCTTTATCTTATCCTGATCTGGTTTAATTCCGTCTCTATTAATGATATATCCCAAATACTTTGTTTCTGTTTTTAAAAATTCACATTTACTGAGCTTCAGTTTAACATCATGTATTCTTAATCTGTCAAATACTAATTTTACATGTTTTAGGTGATCTTGTACGTCTCCTGCTGTGTAAATTAAAATGTCATCTATGTATGCCAATGACAACTTTTGCATGCCCTCCAATACTTGATTTATTAATAGCATATAATGAGAAGGCGCCGTACGTACTCCAAAAGGCATTCGTAAGAATTCGTAAGAACCTGCGTGTGTACAAAAAGCACTCTTCTTTTGGGCATCTGGGGACATAGGTATACACCAAAATCCTGATCTTGCATCTAACGTAGTGAAGAAGGTAGACCCATTAAGTAAGCCTAAAATATCGTCAATCACCGGCAATGGGTACGCTACATTCTTAGTGATTTTGTTCAACGCCCGGTAGTCACAGCAGAAGCGATGACTCCCGTCCTTCTTGGTCACAATTACTATCGGAGATGACCACTCTGATTTGGATCTTGTTATGATTCCCGCTTTTAGCATATCTTCTATTGCTTTTTCTACAATTTCTCTATTCCTTAGTGGAGTTCTGTATGGTTTTAATCTGATTGGTGGGTGATTTCCAGTATCTATTTCCATCATAACTGTTTTTGTCTTTCCCAATTCTAAGTCATTAATTGCAAAAACGTCTTGATTCTCTTTTATAAGTCGTTCTAATATTTCCTTATTTTCTGGCGGAGTTTTTAATTGTGCTAATAATTCTTGTTCTCTTGTTATTTTGTCTACTGAATGTATTTGAGATGTATGTCTTCTGAATGAATGGATCAATTCATCATTCTGCACGTTCCATTTTCTTTCGCGTCTATGTCTGTTATTAATTCTTTCCCTAGGAATTTCTGAATAATTTATTCTCGGCATTTCCACTCTATCTGTTGCTAATATGCCATTAATATCATGTTCGACTTTGGCTATTACACATCCTCTGTATAATTTAATTTCTCTACCTGTGTTGTTGATAATCATTACTGGAAAAGTTAAGTGTTTATCTAATGATATTATTCCATCCGGAACTTCTAGACCAGGCTCATAAATTACCTCCCTTTGCAATTCAGTGATTCTAACTGTGTGTCCTACTAAATAATACGGATTTCTTTTTACCTTTGCCTGTATCAAATTAACCGTCTGTGGTTTTAACGTCGTAGACATTTTAACTCTAACCAGTGCTGAAATGTGCATGTCTTCTTCCAAATCTACATATACGTCCTTGAATTTTAATTTGTGCAGATCAAAAAAAAAGTCTTACACCGTTTTTTATTAAAAAATCTCTACCTATAAGCATATTTCTATTTAAATCTTTCACTACATGAAAAAGATGTCTTACGTTGATCCCTCCTAATTTAAGATTTATTATTGTTTGTCCAATTACTTGTAAATTTTGTCCTGTAACAGAGTGAAGATTATTATGACTCCTGAATATTTTGCAATTTCTCATTATTTTATATAAAAAACTTTCTTTGAGTACACTAACCTGAGCTCCCGAATCAATTAATGTACGAATTCTATACTTCCCTATTTCTATTATACATGAACTGGGATCTGTTTTATTCACTGTAAACTGTTTGATTTCGTCTAGTTGAGAGCACTTCCTACTCGTCTTGCTATATCTGTTATTAAAATATTCTTTAAATTTTGGTACCTTGTTATCTTCCCTCCTACTGCAGGTCCTATTTAATAGGTGGGACGCTGGTTTTCCTGCGTTCTTGGACTTGTAAAACTTCTGTGTCTATCTTCAAAATTCCTATTTAATCTGCTATTGACATTTCTATTTTGTGTATTCGACTGGACACGCCTGTTACCACAGAAGCGAAAAATGTGTCCACGTTGGCCACAACCCCAACAGACTATATTTGTGTTATTTGTGTTACCTACCGTCTCACTTATAGGATTTCTCATTTGTCTTCTTCTATCGTAAGCATTTCCGTTACTTCCTTGTAATGTCTGTATGCCTCCTCTCCTATTCCATCCGAACCTTGTTTGTCCTATCTCCATGGGCTTTTCAATCCTGTCTTCTCGACTAGTTTCTATTTCTCGTCCTACTCTGTCTAAATCTTCGTCTCAAATTCTCTTCTTGTACAGCTATATCTACAGCTTGTGATAATCTTTCAGGGTTTTCTCTCATTAATTTAAATTTCAGTCCATCCGACTTTATACCATCTACAAAAATCCCGACCAACATCCGTTCTACTTCCTCCCCTCGTATGTTCTGTCCCAAGAATGCTTTTTCGGCCAGGTTAATCAATCTATCACTAAACAATTGTACCGTTTCTCCAGTGTTTTGCTTGGATTGTCTTAACACTGAAAACGCATGTTGGGGGTCCGTGATTTCAGCGTATTTATGGGCTAAATCATCCTTGAACTGTTCCCATGTCTCATCCACCCTAGCTTCTAATTTTCTTCGGATATGATCAGAAACCGGTTCTGTCATGGCCTGATAAGCAAGTTTCATTTTTTCTTCATCTGTTGCTGCCACCAAATATGCATGCTTCTCTATTGAAGTTATCCACTTCTTAAAGTCCTTCGCCTGTCCACTAAATTTTACAATCTCTGTTGCCATTCCTTGTTGTTTCATGACTGTGTTGAGTCTACCTATTGCCGTACCTACTCCAGTCAAAACTTGTGTTAATGAACCCTGTTCTTCTGCCATATTGAAATGTGCTGAAATATCAATTCATATAAGCAAACTCACAGTTATAACAATTTAGTTAATGAATATCACTAGATATATGATCGTATTTAAATTACGTAAAAAAAAACGTAAGCAACTGTTTTTTCCTCCTGTAAATATTGAATATTTGAATTAATCAATCAATTGTATCTAACAGTCAAAAGTCTCATATTGGTTATACCTTAATTAATTACCGTTAGATATATCCCTTGATCCAACAGGAAAGTAGACCCAGGTACGTCAGCTGAGAACTATATTTGCCAAGTATAGGCTTCACGTATAAATCAAGCGTCTCGTGTTCTTCTACAACTCTGGAGTCTGTGTTATCTGAAGCTGCCTATGTTTCTCTAAATGACGACGCAATTTGTAGTTACACCATTCCTCGTACATCTCAGGCTTCTCTAGCGGTAGGAATGCTTCCACTTTCACCCTTGGTCGGGCACACCAGACTTGAGCCTTCTTTTCACCCTAAACAGGGCCCTTCTAGACGGCTTGAAAACAGCTCTAGCCTGATGAAGCGACTTAATTAGGTCTCCTCTTCAGCAGGTCGGCAACCCAGTTTGCCCAACCACTTCCAAAGAGACCAAAGCAACCAAATCGCATCATTCTTCCTGACATCTCCATGTAATTTCAAGTTGGTTGTGGCTGTTTTAATTTTGACGTTTGGAAAAAATTTCTTTGATACTGGACAATCTTAGTAGGTAAGTGACCTTCAAACAAGCAGCAAGGTCAATGAACGGCTGTAACAACTTTACAGCATTTTGATGACAATCACGTTACTTCAGATAGTTATGATGAAAAACAGCTCATTCTACTGGCAACCAGGTTACGGTAATCTTGATACGGATGACTTCAAATCAACTAGCCTGAAAAACGCTTCATGTTGATTCTATTTTAAGTTGAAACCTTCAATAAAAATGGTCCGGTCTGGAGCTTTTGATTCACAGAATTTAGTAAAAATTTATTTATTCATACCTTCTTGTCGCAGCAAGCTGATAAAAATTCCCCATGAAAGTTCTCTGCTGTGCTATGCCATTTTCAGTACTTCTCGTTATATGTCCGCGACATCCAAGTTAAAAATCGCCATCCTGGTGTGCGGCGCCAAATCTGTACTGTAACAGTACAGGCACAGGGACGATTATAAAACAAGTCCCGATGTTGTTCTCTAAAAGGTTTTATTGATCATAATAAACTGAAGAATATTACACAAGTTATTTGGTATGATGTTTACCTCTCCGGACCTTAGCTGTAACTAACTTTCCCAAAAACCCTACGTCACGGCTTGAGCATCCTTAGTAACGTTCTTATAGGATGCTCAACCGTGCCCAAACCTTGCACATCAAACCTATTAACAGAGATGGTACTCACTCTGTTATAACAGCAGTTTATGCAAATGTTGAATGTTATCAAAATAACACCAAGGCTTAGAGCCTGTTCTGCCCTGCCATAACATTTAGTCACTAGGTTGCATTTCCTCACTATAGGATGAAGATAGTACTCTCCAAATTGTGCTCCTCCGTCCCGCCCATAGTTGTCACATGATGTGAAGTGTTGGATTTGGTGAGCACCGCTCAAAATTCAGCGCTAACTGAAAGCTGTAGTACCGTCTACTTATGAAGATTTGTTATATTGTTGATTTCTTTGTTATTCATCTAGACAACATTATGAAGTGATGTTGAAGTGTTAATTTCTGTGTTCTTCATCTAGCCAGCGTTATAAAGAAGTTTTGAAATGTTAATTTCTGTGTTATTCATCTAACCAACATTATGAAGATTTGCTGTGGTGTTAATTTCTTTGTTATTCATTTTGACAACTTTATGAGGGTTTTGTTACAATGTTAACTTCTGTTTTCTTCACCTAGTCAACATTATTAAGATTTGTTGGTGTTAGAATATTAATTTCTGTGTTCTTCATCTAACCAACATTTAGAAGATTTGCTGTAGTGTAAATTTCCTGGTTATTCATCTAGACAACAATATGAGGATTTTGTAGCAGTGTTAATTTCTATGTTCTTCATTTAACAAAATTATGATTTGCTGGTATGTTAACTCTGTGTTCTTCACCTAGTCAACATTATGAAGATTTGTTGGTAGTAGAATATTAATTTGTGTCTTCATCTAACCAACATTATGAAGATTTCCTGTAGTGTTAATTTTCTGGTTATTCTTGTAGACAACTTTATGAAGATTTTGTCACAGTGTTAATGTCTGTGTTCTTCATTTAAATACATTGTGAAGATTTGCTGTAGTGTTAATTTCTGTGTTCTTCATCTATACAACCTTATGAAGATTTTGTTGCGATGTTAATTTCTGTGAACATCATATAACCAACTTGAAGATTCGCTGTAGTGTTAATTTCTTTGTTATTCATCTAGACAACATTATGAAGATTTTGTTGCAATGTTAATTTCTGTGCTCTTCATCTAGCCAACATTATGAGGTTTGTGTTACAATGTTAACATCTGGGCAACTTTATGAAGATTTTCTTACAATGTTAATTTCTGTGTTCTTCATCTGGAAAACTTTATGAAGATTTTCTTACAATGTTAATTTTTGTGTTCTTCGTCCAGCCAGCAGATTCAACACCAACATAAAAGAGTCAGTGAACTTAAAGAGTTACAAGTCCAAGCTTTGCAAAATGCGTAAGTATTTTTGTATAGAAACAAGAATTGTACTGTGATGTATTCATTTGGAGCATAGAGGGCAACTATCAGAAATGGAATAAAGACAAAGGAGAAAATGATTGCAGATAAAGCACACACACAGCGTGAGAGACGTAAGATGGTGCAAAATGGTGGAAATGACCATGTTTTCACATGCACCTACTGTGGGCAAACATTTGCAGCAAGAATTGGCCTTACCAGCCACACTCGCCACCGCCATGGATCGTAGTTATTAAGCCTTTTTGAAGCACAATGTACCAAACTATCGTCTGTCAAGACGGAAAGGTGCCAATGTATTCATTTATGCTATGTTGTCTTGTATTACTTCATGCTCATATTGTTATCATATCTGTTGAGCTCATGACTGTCATCTTATTCAGCATTATGATTCCAGACAAAAAGGGTTTGAGGATTCACTTCATTGCACCAGATTTGATCACATACGGCATAGTCTCTTTCTGCAGGGAGGCCTGCCAAAAGTATCGCACATAGCACGAACTGTGTAGCTCCAGCGATGACCCCAGGAGTCTCCAAGAAAATTGCATTCGTGAACTAAAGGGCGTAACCTGGAATCGTACCCATGACCTTCAGAACATAAGACAGATGGTATAACCACTTTGCCACAGAGACTTCACAAAACATGAACTCTATAGCTCCAACGATGACCCCCAGCAGTCTCCAGTCTCCCCTTTTAAATAAGTTTTGCTTCTGTATTACAACAGCTTGCTTTGTTTTATTTGTACTTCTAATATATGACTTCTTGATTCTTTTATTATCATCAGTAATTTATGTGCTGTCTTTACACATTTGTCTGTCTTTCTGTTTGGGTGCCTATCCTTATGTGGAAATGAATGTGTGTGTGTGCGTGCGAGAGAGAGAGAGAGAGAGAGAGAGAGAGAGAGAGAGAGAGTAAAAAAACAATGGACCATTTTCCATACCTTCAGATGTATTGAGTACATAGTGCCAGCCTATATTTTTAGAGACCAGTCAGTATTTGATAAATGATATGAATATCATGCCAGCTGAGAACAGCAATGTTTCCTTTGAATTTAGAAGCATTTTACCAGACGCATTCCATTGTGTTTCATTTAATCCAAATATGGTAATTTTATAATATCTGTGTGTGTGTGTCTGTCTGTCTGTGCGTACACATGTACATAATACATACATACAAACATAATACATCTATACATTTGTACTTTTGTATATGCATAGGGGTGCGTCTGAAGTTAGTTAATGTAGTCATTCAGTCAGCTAGTTCATTAATGTAGTTAGTCAGTTAGTTAATTAGTTAGTCATTAGCTCATCCTCATAACTTATGGCACAAGTTCATAGGTACTCAGGTCTCATCCTCAGGATATTCATCAGCATGTGACAACTGATATTTTCAGTCCTGTGTTGGTTAATAAGACATCATTCATTGTATGCGCCTCAATTTCTGTTTCCACAGACCTGTCTTACACAGAGAGAGGCGTAAATTTTTGCGCAGCACTCTCAGGGATTTGACTCTTGTTTTTACTGAGGAACCAGGCCTCCTTGGACCAAAGGTGAGCATGTTGGTTTCTAGTCAGAAACCAGTGTCTTGTTCTAGTCAGAAGCTAGTGTCTTGTTCTAGTCAGAAGCTAGTGTCTTGTTCTAGTCAGAAGCTAGTGTCTTGTTCTAGTCAGAAGCTAGTGTCTTGTTAATAATAGTCAGAGGTAGTTTCTAGCAAAGTTATTAACTGTCATGGTAGTTTCTAGATGTGTTATTAACTGTTAGAGGTAGTTTATACCAGTGTTATTAACTGTCAGGGATAGTTTATACCAGTGTTATTAACTGTCAGAGGTGGTTTCTAGCAATGTTATTATCGGTCAGAGGTAGTTTCTAGCAATGTTATTAACTGTTATGGTAGTTTCTAGAAATGTTATTAACTGTCAAGGTAGTTTCTTGCAATGTTATTCACTGTCAGAGATAGTTTATAGCAATGCTATTAACTGTCAGAGGTAGTTTATAGCAATGTTATTAACTGTCATAGGTAGTTTATAGCAATGTTATTAACTATCAGAGATAGTTTCTAGCAATATTATTAACTGTCATAGTTAGTTTCTAGCAATGTTATTAACTATCAGAGGTAGTTTCTAGCAATGGTATTAACTGTCATGGTAGTTTCTTGCAATGTTATTAACTGTCAGAGATAGCTTTTAGCAATGTTTTTAATTGTCATGGTAGTTTCTTGCAATGTTATTAACTGTCAGAGGTAGTTTCTAGCAATGTTGTTAACTGTCATGGTAGTTTCTAGCAATGTTATTAACTGTCATGGTAGTTTCTAGCAATGTTATTAACTGTCAGAGGTAATGTCCAACTCATCTGTGATTTGTATAACTTGAGTAATGAAGACATCTTTTGGTCATGTTATAAGAAGAAATAAATTGGAGAACTTGGTGACAACTGGCAAGATCAAGGGGAAGGCAGAGAAGTAAATACCTGGATGACTTGGCCACATGGCATGGTCGGGACAAGAACATTGAGCTGATCCATAACTCTTCGTGATCATGTGAGATGGCAAAACATGACTGCCCACGCTTACCGGCCTGGCACATGATGATGATGAATGAAGACTCTCACGATGTTCTTAATGAGAACCGAGTGAGATGGTCGTTGTCTAGGTTACAATGCTCCTTGTGTGTCACTACGGAGTGTAAGTTGAGCTAGCCACCTGTCTCACAATATAACTCACACCCGCAGTACATCTCCAGTCAGTGAACAAGATTGAGTTGGCGCACATAATCTTTTAATGCAGAAGAAACACGGACACACGTAACATATTTCCATATCCAGAAAAACAATATAATCCACAGAATATATATAACCTCCTCACAACTTAATACGCACACATCACTGCCTTCTCAAGGCCTTATTAATCTCCAATTTACAAGACAGTTATCCAGCTACTATCCACGGCTGGACCTCACACAATACAACCCACACACTGGGTCTAGGCCTCCACTAACTATCCAACCCCCTTTGGGTTTAGGCCTCCATTCAAAACTGGGAGAACAACACAGGGCGGAGATCTCTAACTAACTCCGCTCCTCTCCTTAGACCACCGACTACCTAGGAGTCTAAAACCTCAACTCTCTAAAATGATCTGACCCTCAGTCGGTCTCTGCTTCAACTGTCCCTTCAAGTCTCCTGACTTCACACAAAACTAAACTGTCTCTCACCCCATCCACCCTGGGGTCTCCACTCACCCTCACCATTATTTCTCATGGCTGGTTGTTTTTTCTCATAGCCCCGCTACAGGTCACTCACCTCAATGTCAGTGACCCAGGCATATGTCAAAGACAAACAATATCAGGTGCTTACTACAGAAAAAATTCAACATTCTGTTTCTTCTTCTTATAGTCCATGCCATGTGGCATTGGTGACCATGTCTGTCCACAGCCTTCTGTCGCTTGTGCTGCCAATCATTTCTGATGCCAATGTTCCTTCATGCCATGATGTCAAACTGTCCAACATCTCCCCTGCTTCTCCATCCGTCCAGCTTTCCTGCTGTGATGACATGCACCAGCTTTCCCCTTCTCATGGCATGCCTGAAGAATGTGGGCTGCTTTCTTCTGATGTGATTAACCATTTCTCTTTCTGGGTTAACTTCTCTCAAGATATCTTTAGAACTCTTTGTATCTGTCCACAGTGTTCTCATCATTCTTCTATAAAACCACATCTCTGCAGCTACCACTTAATTCCTCAGTTGTCTGCTAATTGCTCATTATTTGCTTCCGTACATCAGGATTGGCTCAGTATAGCTGCATAATGAATCCTTTTAACTGAAATGCACAAAGACAGACACACTGTCATATGTTTCACTGTCTCTATAGTAGTTTATAGAGTTATTTTCTCTCTGTAGTATGCAGCTGAAAGAGGCTAATGAAGCGAGAACATTAAATACAACAATAAGAAAGAGACCAACAGCTTTATTTTGTCATGTGATGAGAAGAGAGACATTGGAGAACATTGTGATGACTGGAAAGATTGAGGGGAAGAGAGGCTGAGGCTGACTAAGAAATGATGCTGGATGGATTGAGACGGTGGCATGGAGGAATATCAGCAGCTGAGTTGATCCAGAACACCAAAGACTGAGATATGTGGAGAGACATGAACACCTATGCCAGCATTTGATGATGATGAGTATGCAACTGACAAACTACATTGAAATATGCCAGGCAATAAAGTGTGCAATATACGGTTTCTGAATTCATTATTCAAATTTATAATGGGATAACAATGTTTTGAAATTTTATAACTGTCAAAGGTGATGTTTGATTCATATGTGATTTATATAACTGTTAAAGGTGATATCTAACTTATCTGTGATTTTTATAACCATTAAAGATAATGTCTAACTCATCTGTGATTTGTATAACTGTCTACAGGCCATGTATGTTTTCCAAGGCTTGTCCCTAGCCCGAGATGAAGTCATGTGGTTGCTGAGGCATGTTGTTAACCCACCCTCAAGAAGTCACAATGTGAAGATCTCACCTGAGGACTTCTATGACAGGTGAGACAAACTGACAGTCCCTTAGAGAGAAAGGAATATTTAACTGAATTAGTGTATGTGCTTGCTGGCATATGGTGAGAAAAACTGTAGAGATGTATCCTGAGTGGGCAGGCAGAGATAGAATGTAAAGTGGACGGTAAGGATAATGTATGGTTGGTTGTGTCCTTTGGAAGGCTGTGAGTTTAAACTCTGCATTGATGTTAAGTTTGTCAAAGCCCTGAAAAGGGCTTACATCTGTCAGAATTAGGTTGGCGTAGTCTGCTCTCCTGACCTGGAATAAAGGTACCATTTCTGCATCTGCTTCACTGTATTTTTGTGTCAGATATGTTGATAATATTCTGTCTTGTGCTGATGCCGAGGTTAGGGGTTCAACCCCTACACCGAACAGTTTGACTAAAATGTTGACCTATCATCCTTGACTTGGGGGCGTAAATTACAAGTACCTCTGAAGTCAGAGTGGGTTCTCTTGATGGTGAGAAACACTGTTAATAGGAAAAGCTAATCCACATGCAAAATTCAGTCCAGCACTACTAGAATTAGTGTGTATGGACTATGCTATGGGTAGAACAACAGACACCATGAGACTGGGGAAACACCATAATTATCCCAATTTGGAAAAACAAAGGCAGCAAAAGAGACTGCACACAATACAGAGGCATTTCACTGTTGAGTCATACTGGGAAAATATTTTGCAAAATTCTTGAAAAAAGATTACGAACTACTTTAGAACCCCAGCTAAGCGAAACGCAACTTGGATTTAGGAAAAACAAAGGATGCACAGACGCCATTTTTGCTCTTAGACAACTTATAGAAAAATCAATCGAATTCAATGAAACACTCTACTTAGCCTTTGTCGACCAAGAAAAGGCATTCGATAGGGTAGATAGAAACAAGCTGTGGGAAATCTTTAAACAATATGGAGTGAGTACACATCTAACAAACCTATGTAGAAGTTTATACAACAACAATGAATGCATAGTGAGAGCAACTGGAGGATACTCAGAACCCTTCACCATAAGATCTGGAGTACGACAAGGTTGTGTCCTGTCCCCTCTCTTGTTCATAACATATATAGACAACATATGTAAAGAAACCAGCCAAGCAGAGACGGCAAGAATACCGCATGACGAGAACACAGAAGAAGAACCATCTGCAAATCTAACCATTAGAGAACTCCTGTTTGTGGACGACCAAGCACTAATAGCAAAATCAGAAGCTGAATTACAAGACCACATGAATAGTCTAAACGAAATGTGTAGGGAATATAACATGAAAATTAGCACAAGCAAAACAGAGGTAATGACTATAACTAAAGAAGAACAAACAGCAACAGTTCACCTAAACGAACATCCCTTGAAACAAGTAAAGAGTTTCAAGTACCTAGGAAGTATAATATCATCAAATGGCAGATCAGAAGACGAGATCGAAAATAGGTGCAATAAGGCAAATCAACTCATTGGACAAATGGCACCAATACTAAAGAACAAACACGTATCAATAACTACTAAGAAAGCACTTTACAACACAATCTTCCTGCCAACTCTGTGCTACTAATGCCAAACCTGGACAATGACAGAAAAAGAGAAAAGAAAAATCACAACAACAGAAATGAGATTCCTGAGAAGAATACTCAACGTATTAAGAAGAGATAAGATCAGAAATGAAGAAATCAGGACTAAAGTGGGGGTTAAAGCAGCACTAGATTTTATTAGAAAGCAGCAAGTCAAATGGTTTGGCCATGCAACTAGGTTACCAGTCAACAGCATGCTACAACAAGCAATGATGTACAGACCAGATGGAAACAGAGGAAGAGGCTGACCACATAAACGTTGGACGGAGGGAATAACAGAATCCATGGGAATGTCGATATACGAAGCCCATAACCGGGCACTCTCACGAAGTTTATACTTCACCTCGACACCGCAAGGTACAAGAGGAACATGATGAGATGAGATGAGAGGACTATGCTTGAGTTCAAAGAGGGCGAGTGCAAAAACAAATATTGTGCCATCTTTCTGATATCAACTCTGATGTTGTCTCTTCATGTCACATTCAATATTCTTTCATAAATGAATAACAGACGGCAAAATGGAAACATAAAATCAGCATTAGGTAGCATGTCCTTTTCCGAACATCTCTCATCACTGCCCGCTGTAAAGACTTTCCACCTTTCACCAGTTCCCTTGTCTCATGCATCTTCATCACCTTTGGTGTCGTTAATGTCCTGTGTTCACCTTTGTGTTGGTCGACCTCTTGCCTCTTCTTCTAGCAACCATGCCTTCCATTTCTGTGCTGTCTGTGTGATGTTTAATATGACCAAAGAAATATAGTTCCCGACACATGGGGCTGTTTATGAGATAGTTTTCATGTTTCAAATCTTATAGAATGTCAGTATTTCTCGTCTTCTTAACCCATGGTATTCATTCATTCATTCAGTAGCATGTCCTTTGCAGAATCTCGCTCCCATACCAACCTTCCGGAAAACTTCTCAGTCATAAGCAAGATGTCCTGTGTCCAATACACCCATCTGGAGATCATCTGCCACATCCTGTACCCATCTTCTCTTTGGCCTTCCTCTTCCTCTCTTCCCGGACATCTATCTGCCCATTATTGTTCTCTCCAAACTTTCATGACGTTTCAAGTGACCACAATATTTCAATTTTCTTTGTTTCATCGTCTTTAGTAGTCAACCATCTTGAATATTCAGCTCTTGTCGTATGGATGCATTTGTTCTTTTCTGTATCCAAGATATTCTTACAACCCATCTATAACATTTATATTCAAAGGCCCATGGTATTCTTAGAATACCTCTGTAACATTAAAGTTCAAAAGCCCTGATTTTCCTCTTTCGTGATTGTGAAATGTTTCAGGATTCACGACATTATGTTGCCCCAGCAAAGATACATAAACTTCATTGGATGGAATAGTACTAGTTTTACTTAGCATTGCTGTGTGTACAAATAGACACATGTTGTTGTTTAGTTGAGTAGACAATATGTATGATTAGTACAAATAGACACATGTTGTTGTTTAGTTGAGTAGACAATATGTATGATCAGTACAAATAGACACATGTTGTTGTTTAGTTGAGTAGACAATATGTATGATTAGTACAAATAGACACATGTTGTTGTTTAGTTGAGTAGACAATATGTATGATTAGTACAAATAGACACATGTTGTTGTTTAGTTGAGTAGACAATATGTATGATTAGTACAAATAGACACATGTTGTTGTTTAGTTGAGTAGACAATATGTATGATTAGTACAAATAGACACATGTTGTTGTTTAGTTGAGTAGACAATATGTATGATTAGTACAAATAGACACATGTTGTTGTTTAGTTGAGTAGACAATATGTATGATTAGTACAAATAGACACATGTTGTTGTTTAGTTGAGTAGACAATATGTATGATTAGTACAAATAGACACATGTTGTTGTTTAGTTGAGTAGACAATATGTATGATTAGTACAAATAGACACATGTTGTTGTTTAGTTGAGTAGACAATATGTATGATTAGTACAAATAGACACATGTTGTTGTTTAGTTGAGTAGACAATATGTATGATTAGTACAAATAGACACATGTTGTTGTTTAGTTGAGTAGACAATATGTATGATTAGTACAAATAGACACATGTTGTTGTTTAGTTGAGTAGACAATATGTATGATTAGTACAAATAGACACATGTTGTTGTTTAGTTGAGTAGACAATATGTATGATTAGTACAAATAGACACATGTTGTTGTTTAGTTGAGTAGACAATATGTATGATTAGTACAAATAGACACATGTTGTTGTTTAGTTGAGTAGACAATATGTATGATCAGTACAAATAGACACACGTTGTTGTTTAGTTGAGTAGACAATATGTATGATCAGTACAAATAGACACATGTTGTTGTTTAGTTGAGTAGACAATATGTATGATCAGTACAAATAGACACATGTTGTTGTTTAGTTGAGTAGACAATATGTATGATTAGTACAAATAGACACATGTTGTTGTTTAGTTGAGTAGACAATATGTATGATCAGTACAAATAGACACATGTTGTTGTTTAGTTGAGTAGACAATATGTATGATTAGTACAAATAGACACATGTTGTTGTTTAGTTGAGTAGACAATATGTATGATTAGTACAAATAGACACATGTTGTTGTTTAGTTGAGTAGACAATATGTATGATTAGTACAAATATGATGTTTCAGACAACTTCCAGAGTTGCTTTTCTACATGGAGGAATTGAGAGGTAATCATGTACTTCCTGTCTTGACATTCATATATATTCTTTCTTCTTCTTTATTCCTCTTTTGAGGGAAGTGTATCATACCTGGGTATGCATCTGTCTAGCACAGTGATCACTTTGAGTCTGTGAGTGAGGCTTCAATGTGCATTTATATTGAGTTTACTTCAGGCTAAAAAAAAAGTCACACACCAAGCGTTTGAGACGTAAGATGGTGCATGATGGTGGAAATGACCACGTGTTCACATGCACCCACTGTGAACGGACATTTACAGCGCAAATTGGCCTTATCAGTCACACTCGCTACCGCCATAGTTAAAAGTTATTATGCCTTTTTAAAGCACAAACTATCGTCTGTCAAGACGGCAAGGTGCCAATGCAATGTTACTTCAGGCTCAAGCAGCAGAAATAACCAGTCTTTATCAGTTATAATTATTATCTTGCAAAAGAAGAAATGTTATACATAATAGTACATTTTAATAGATATATTATAACATAATTTATGTTACATGATTTGGGAGGTGAAGTATTATCGGAGTATGATGTCGGCTTATAACTCAAAAAGTTATGCTTCTAGCTCAAAATGTTCTTTTCTATTTCTGCTTCTAACTCAAATTTCTGCTGTTAGTTCAAAAAGCTCTCCTTCTAGCTCAAAAGTTTCTGCTCCTAGCTCAGAATGTTCTTCTTCTAGCTCAAAATGTTCTGCTTCTAGCACAAAATGTTCCTATTCTAGCTCAAAATGTTCTGCATCTAGATCAAAATGTTCTGCATCTAGCTCAAAATGTTCTACTTCGAGCTCAGAACGTTCTCCTTCTAGTTCAAAATGTTCTACTCCTAATTCAGAAAGCTCTGGGTTCATGTCCATTTGAGAACAATTTCTTCAGGGAAACGTGATGTTGCTGCACTCCTCTAATCTCTTCTAAGAGTGGAAAGGCAGAAGGTCAATATTGCATATTGTCGGCAACCTCAATCAGGGGGATACCTTTTCCCCTTTCCCTCCATCAGCATTCAGAATAACCTTAGTGAGGATGATGCCTTAGCAACCATCCTCCTCTCATTCCAACCTTTGAAATTTCTCAGAGTGAATGATGCCTCAAGACATCTCTTCCCCTTACCTCCCATCAGCTGTTGAAATTATCCACCTCCTCAGCAAGGATGACACCTCAAGGTCCTTTCCACCCCTATCAAACAGTCAGATTATTCACAACTTCAGTGAGGATGATACCTCATCAATCTTCTAGGATGTGAGAAAACAGCATCTCGTTTCATGGATCTCATCCTATCTTATTGTTTCATTTTGTAATGCCTGTGTCCTATTAAGTGATGTATATAGCACTTCTGCTGTTGTATGCATGGGAAGCAAGGACAATAAGCAGACAAGCTGAGAAACATTTAACGTTCAATTGTATTGATAATGTGGTTTCTGAGAAAAATGCAAAGATTACGATGTGCAGACAGAAAAAGGCATGAGACAGTCCTGGAAGAAATAAATGAAAACCGTAAATTGATTAGAGCAATTAGATATAGACAATCAAGATTTTTGAGGCACACTTTGGGGAAAAATCAACTTGAAAACTTAGTTATAACTGGCAAATTTGACGAGAAAAGAGTAAAGGGAAACCGAAGAGATAAATATTTGGATAGCCTGGCCACGTGGCATAATCAGGACAAGAACACAGCTGATCCACGACTGGTGATCGTGTGAGATTGGTGAACCATGCCCACCCATGCCAAATGGCTTGGCATATGATGGTGATTTCTTGATTGTTCTTATTTACTGTAACATTGTTGCAGTTTGTCAATCAAGCAGGTAATGTTTTCTAACAATTCAATATTGGCAAATCTATCCAATGTGTTCAGCTGGCAACTATTGTCTTTCATGAATTTGCAAGTGTGGGGTGTCTATGTCAACTCATTGTCTTGTCTTCCAGGTTTGGTGAAGAAGTACAATGAGGTGATCCAGAGGTATTATGTCCAGTACTTGTCAGGATATGATGCTGTCTATCTCAACCAGCTTATCCAGGTATGGAAGGCCTTTGTGTTTGAGACATTGTATACTTTTTTTATTTAAAACACACATGCATACACAGACACGCATGCTCAAGCACTCAACTGTTCTCTCACCTGTCCACACGCATGAACACCCACTCACTCATACACCCACTTGTGCACACACATATCCATATAAACTTCCAGATATACAGACATGATTAATAGTTGATAACTCTTCACAGCATATTATTTTCTAAGCTCAGAAGTTTACCAAGGATGATATAGTAGTGTTTAGTACATTTTTACCAATACAATGGAATTGAGTCTGGTGTTAATCTATTGTTATGTTACGATGTAATGACCATAGATCTTATTTTGTATCAGACTTGACAGGCATTCGTCCTCATACTGGAATCTAAACACAGGTGATCCATATTCTGTATCTTTAGCTCAACTCTTTTCATTCATCGGGTGGAGTCTGTTGACAATAAAATAGCTAATACCCTTGAGGGTAGGTTACCAACCTCGGTCTTATCCCAGCCAGCGAGTATGTGCTGTGCTGAATCATCACCTGATTACATCCTTATATACTTTCCTGCAGATGTGAAGTTCCAGTACCTGTTTTGCACACCCCACTGGTTTCTGGGTTTGCAAGGGGGAAGGTGAACCTGCAACAAGTCCCCATGGAGATGTTACTTTGGTACTGAGTCATGAAGAAAATCTTTACACCAACCTCATTCCAATAGTTGCAAGCTCTATTCAGAGTTCAGATGATCTGAAGATCAAATCATGAAACACAGGAGCTAAAACTCAGTCTTCCAGAGTATTTACCAGCCAACCAACCAATCTGGACTCTGGTATACAAACTGTTTATCTTGTGCATTGTCTGGCATTCACAGTCTCTACACAACAATGACAGTTGCTCTATTCTATGTTCAGTCCAACCACACCTAAGAACTCTGCATACAAGGTCCGGTCACAGACAAGAGCTGTACATACAACAAGGTCCAGTCACAGCTAAGAGCTGGTGATACAACAAGGTCCAGTCACAGACAAGAGCTGTACATACAACAAGGTCCAGTCACAGCTAAGAGCTGGTGATACAACAAGGTCCAGTCACAGCTAAGAGCTGGTGATACAACAAGGTCCAGTCACAGACAAGAACTGTGCATACAGCAAAGTCCAGTCACAACCAAGAACTGGGGATTCAATGAGATCCAGTCTCAGAATGACTCATTGGTAGTCACCTTACATTACACAATTATTCAACTGACTTCACTACAGTTTTCATCCTTCAAGCAAAATGCATGAACAGTACAAGTTACTAAAGAAACATTGGCTTGGGTCAGGAGACATTGAGTGAATACAACAACAAGGATTTTCAAATTCATAACCCACATGGCTGTGGCCATTTAGTCATGAAGACAAATGAAACGGTTTTAACTGCAGTAGAGCTGTAAAAAAAATACAATGAGAAAGTCAACACAAATAGAAAGGGGAATTGTCAGCTTTACAAGAACAGAATCACAAGTGACAACATGAACATTGAGGCTGGAAAACCTTCATCAGCACACTGAAATAAACACAGACAAAAAGACACCAATACAACTACATTCAAACACTGCAATAGAGGTCTGTTGGGTTTCTGTGTTCAAGGATTCAGATGTCCCAGGATCTAAACTAATTGACTTGCCTGTAGCAGTTGTTTTTCCTGTAGGTTTTAATGTACTGTTTTAATTTAGTCGTAATGTAATGTAGTATTTATAACTGTATGCACATATAGTGTTAACATTGTGAATGTTTGCAGAATATCTCCATGTGCCCAGAGGATGAGTCAGTTATTTTGTCATCTTTCTATAACAGTATTGCTGCACTGTCAGTTAAACAAGGTAATACATTTGTGTAGTTTCATACATTGAGTCATATCTGGTCTGGTAAGATCTCAGATTTGATGACACAATTTTTTAAAGATAAGATCCTTTTCAATCTAGCCGAGTTATAATTAGGATATATATGTTGTTAAAAAGCCCCATTGCAGAAACTTGCTAACATCCGAACTATTACACCAACACATCCTCTAACTAGGATTTATAGCAGAACAAAAATAAGTATTCTATGATATGCTGATGACGCAGTTTTTCTCACTGACTTCGCCAGACAGCGAGAGGAAATACAACCCACAGGGATGATCCTTCAAGACAAACTCTGGGGATCCAGTGAAGTCCTCAGTTGAACTTTTAAATTTATGACCCATGCCAGAATAGATGTATAGCAAGTGTTGATTTCTGAAAATGAAGAAGAAGAATATCTTTGTCTAAAAGTATTCTGCAGATCATTCTAGACAAGGTGGTGGGGGAGAGCTAGAATAAAGGGTTATAATTAAATGTTAGCAAAATTTAATGCATCCTGGTCTCCAAGAAAGCAAAAAATTCCATATATTCTCAACATATAGTAAAGGTACCAACGACTTTGGGCAGAGTAGGGCAATTGGGAGGCCTTACCCTTGTGCGAGGAAATGCAACTTACTGACCAAATGTCATGGTAGGGCAGACCAGGCCCTAAGCCTTGGTCGGCAACTGGTCTAGGATGGAAGCTCCGACAGGCGGACTGTTAGAGCATTGCTTTGCTGATCCGACAGCTTCTGCAGCTTGTTATGTTCCAGGTGTATTTGTGTTACCTTTCCTGTGAAGTAAACTAGGCAGGCCGAGAGAGGGATCATACTGCATGGGTAACACATGGTCTCTAAATTCAGCCCAGACTTTATGCTATGGAGAGGTATAACACCATTTAACAAACTATATTTATCATCCATCAAGACGGCAAGGTGCCAGTCAGTAAATAAAGGTGTACAAATCAGACAGGTCAACCTTTTAAATATTTAGGCTATACAGGGACATCCAATGGGTATGTGATACACAGGTAAAAAAAAAGAACTGCCATAACAAAACTCTTTTTTTGAAATATGTCAGTACTGCATGTAGTACCATGCTTGTGTTGAATGGGGGTGTGGGTCATGAGCCTGAGGAACTAAGGCTGCCTGGCTAATGCAGTTGCCATGAACTGTGCAGGTTAGGGATTTTGTTTGGGCCTCCCTTTTCTCTTCTATTCTCTCCCCCACCAAGTTTACATTCAGTAGTTTACAATTGGGTTTTGAACGGCCGGCACTCATACCATTTTATAAAAATCAACACAAGGCGTTCTGCTGCCAAATCGGCTGCAGCTGTGTTTTCTAATGCAGTATGCGAGGTTATGAACGGTGTCTGTAACCTTCGCCACTGAGCCGGCAACTCATGGGTAACTCCACGAATTAATCAACCAGTCATTCAGTAATGCGACATTCTTATTTGCATACTCAATGAAAAAGAATGAGACTAAATTAAATGTTATTTTCAGTTGAAAAAAATGAACTATTTGACTTCCGCGGTTTCCGTCTTGACTGGTTCAGACTTCAGGTAAGCCATAAATTTCTGTGATTCTGTCTGTCTTCTTTTCTCTTCTCTGTCTTTTTTTTTACCTCTTCTGTCTGTCATTTTTCTTTATCTGTATGTCATATTCCTCGTCTGTTTTGTTGTTGTTGTTGTTCTTCTTCCTTCTCTGTCTTTCTTATTTCCTCTGCTGTTCTTCTTTGTTACATCTTTTCTTTCCTTGTTTCCTCTTCTGTCTAGTTTTTATCTCAGTCTCTCTATTTTTTTCTCTTTTATATCTAAAATATTTTCATTCCTGTGCCTCTTTTCTTTCTTTTAAATGAATAAACAATCCCCTTATGTCTATATATATGTGAACTACCAGGAATGTTTAGAAAATACATTGCTATTTAAATTTTACAAAGTCAAGAATTTACTTTTGGAAAGTCTTATTTTAATCTTTTTATTGGCGACTTTTTGATGGTATCAGCATCGGCCATTCAGAAAGCAATGGCAAATTACTTAAAGTAACAATTACGGGTACTTCATTTTTAATTCACCGCAAACAAAGGAATCCCGGGAGTTCCCATGAAATCATGTGACATCAAGGTTATTCCATAGTTGGTTTCGGGGTGTGTTGATATTAATTACAGATACAGACATATAATTGCCTTCGCAAGTAGAAGACAAGCAAGTGCTATTGTGTAATGTATTTATTGAAATAAAGAATCATATAAATTGAATGTGTTGTCGATCACTTTCGGTTGAGTGTTTGGCTGACTGCTAGACCAATCGATAGATGCAGTAAATGTTTCTGGGCCCAGAGGGCCCTCACTGTCGTCGGAGTGTATATCCATATCTTGTGCTACTCATCCTATCTTATGTATGGCCCATCTGTCTGCACTCATCTTTGATGTTAGTGGGGGACAGTTTGCGAAGACAATGACATGCGGTTTTGGGTACATGTTGCTGCAAACACACTTATCGACCGACCCCAATGTGATTCCCAATATCCCTATTCTGAACATCGAGGATCCCACCAGATCTAGGTCAGTGGTGGTGAATTAAAAATGAAGTACCAAATTACGTAGTAAATCAACACACACACCCCCCCCCCCCACCCCACCCCTTTCCAAATGCTGGTGTTGATTTTGGCATCCTGTAAAGGACATACAGTTAACTTTTTACCATCATCTCTGGCAAAGGGGTAGTGAACATCTGTTGCAATCCCACATGTTAGGTCGAAATCAGCTGTGGGCAATTTTGAAGCAGATTGTCTGGCATTGATTTGTAATAATAATATGAGCGTCAGTCTTTCAGGAAGCAGTGGCAAACTACTAAATGTAAAAACTTCCTTGAAAATCACAAACAGCCTGGGGTTGATTGCGACATCCTTTAATGGGCATGCAATTAATCTTTTTCTTTCTTGGCTATGTCTAGCCCTAGGTTGATTAAGCATCCTGTTGTGGGAATCCAAAGCCAGATATGTTGTCTTGGTTGTGTCATATGTTTTTTGTTTGGAGTTCTCTTGCTCCTTGTGGTTTATTCTTGCTTCAGTCATCTTCCTCTGGCTTTGAATGCAGATCTGGTTTATGCTCTTATTATAAGTAGACAACTTTGCAGCTGAGCAGAGCTGGGCACCCTTGTCCTGACAGCCAGAAATGCCTGTCAAAGGCAGAGGTAAAAGACCCTCATGTGGATGGGGAAGTCAAGAGGAAACCACCAATTATCTTCCCAAGATTTCATGAATAGTCCAAACAGCTTTCTTTAGTAATGTGATGAGAAGAGAGGCATTGGACAACATTGTAATGACTGGAAAGATCGAGGGGAAGAGAGGCAGAAGCCGACCAAGAGAAATGATGCTGGATGGATTGAGACTGTGGCATGGAAGAATATCAGCAGCAGAGTAGATCCAGAACACCAAAGACCGAGATCTGTGGAGAGACATGAATACCCATGCCAGCTAGCATGGCGCTTGATGATGATGATGCTCTTATCGGTAGTTGATAAGGTTTTATCCTCATAAGATGTCCAAACCATGTTACTTGTCTCTTATTGGCACCATTTTCATCAGATTAAATGCATGTGGTTGTATACAATCAGGTGTTATTATCTTGCAGCATTGTGTATTTGTGATATTTTGCCATTGTGTGCAACTACTGTTATATTTTCCCTAGGCCTACACCAGTGTCAGCAAAGCTGCTCTAGAGTTGAAGAACCACCAAGACCTCGCCAAACATCTGAACACTGTCGTCTTCCATACCAAAATGGTTGATTTCCTTGACGAGATGGTTAACGAGACCGGAGATTTGTCCATTTACTGGTAAAAAAACTCATGTTCAGTAGAATCCTTTTAGGGAAGCTTAGAGTCTATACTGATTACTGCGGACACTACTTTGTGAACTAGGCAGCCAACGTTAGCTGGATATCATCTTGCTGTGGCATGCCCAGAAACAAGAGAGCTGATCAGCTAGCTAAGGAAGGAGCAAATTATGTACCTGCCACACACCAACAAAAAGCTGGTTGCATATTCTTTACAGGATGTAGAAGTCAACCCAAGCATATTTTGGCTGTTCTTGATTCCTGGGCAATTTTACGTTCAGTAGTTTGCCATTGCCTTCTGAACGTCCAGCACCAATACCATTTCATAAAAAACCATTGTAAGGCGGTTTGCTGCCAAATTGCCCACAGCTGTGTTTTGAATGCAGGATTACGAACTGCGTCCGTAACCCCTTAGCCACGGTACTAGTATACCACCAAAAGAAAAGTATAATTAAATCAAGCAGACAGCCCCCAACACCAGCGCAAGATGATTATGATTTTATGGATAGACCAGAACAAATCATTATTCAACATCTCAGAACAGAACAGAATCAATTACTCAACCATATGTATACAAATTCAAGATGGGCTAATCATTCATGTGCACATGTAGATTGTCAGCACAGACATCAGATTAAATACTCTAAGACTGCCCCAAATATGTATCTAGGCAAACCTTCTGGCCTAGAGAAAAAACACTGGAAGATAAAGGATCAAAGGATCACTGAGTGAACTAAAAAAGACAGTGAAGCTTATAGTTTATGCAAGAGACAACATTGCACATATAGAAAATAAATTTGAAGCAAATGAAAAAGAAGCAGTAATTGAAGAAGAAGTGTCTATACTTAAAATTGTTGAGAATATTTAAAGAAATGGACCTGAGATTTGTCCATTTACTGATAAAAAGCAACAAATGACATTTTCAGTGGAATCTTCTTGAGGAAGCCTCGAATCTGTACTTTAAATAGTTGAGAATATTTAAAGACTTTTGACCAGTGATTTGTCAGTTTACATGTTGAAAACAATAATTCATGTTCAATAGGATCCTTATGAATGAGCTTATACTTTAAATGGGAGTTGTAGTAGTGTAGTGGCTAGACACTCCCCCGCCATTGCAGTGGTCAGGGGTTCTATCTCCAAGGGGGTGGTTGAATATTTTTTAAAAATTTTGACCTGGGTTCTGAGGTCGACCTAGCCTAAAATGGGAACCAGAAAATGTCTTGGGAAGTAAAGGCAGCCAGTGCAGTACTGCCCACATCACCCACAAGTGCTGATTGGTTGATACAAATATAGGTCTAGCAACATATGCTCAGTGGTCTGAAGACATGTGAAAAGGACCTTTACTTTAAAAAAAATTAGTTATATTTTAAGTAGCTGTCATGTTTAAAAAAAATGTGGAAGTGACCACTGAAAAAGATTTTGTTAGTAGCTCTGACCAAATGTCAAAAAAACAAGAGAGCACATTGTGTGATGGTTGGTATTCAAGGCTAAGAGCAAATCACACATCACGTATTGCTTAGGATTGAATAGTGAAGAGTTAAGACAATGAGATATATCTTGGACTGCTGCTATTTAGGGCATTATATAACATATAATTGAGTAGTTAGTATATTTATTTGCCAAGCCAGTGGCCCAGGTTTAATTCCCAGCTGAAGCAGGATTATTTTTCCAGCTCTCACGATCTTGGGAGTGACCCAGCCTCGTAACAATGACAGTTTTCAACATTTTCTCGAAATTGTCTGGGAGGAAAATGGATGGGTCAGGGAACTGACCACTACACCTCATATGTCATAGTTTGGAATGTGTGACAGTCTAACACTTCACACCTCAACGGCAGTATCTGCTTTGGGAATACCTTTACCCTTTTGTTACTCATATCTGTCTGTCTGTCTGTCTCTCTCTCTGTCTCTCTCTGTCTCTCTCTCTCTCTCTCTCTCTCTCTCTCTCTCTCTCTCTCTCTCTCTCTCTCTCTCTCTCTCTCTCTCTCTCTCTCTCTCTCTCTCTCTTGCTTTTTGTCTGTGTGTGTATGTATGTGTGTGTGTGTGTGTCTCATAACGTTGAAATATAAATTGTTTATATTTGGTGTATATTTGTTTCTTTTTTTTCCCCCCAATGTAATTGTAATATTCATGATAGATACTGGTGTATGAAAGATGAGTGATTAGAATATAAGATGGGCCTACGTGCCCAGATTGTGACCCCTTGAAAATAAAGTTCGTTCCTTTGACCATTCTCACTCTTATCTCTCGCTCTGCCTCTTTCTATCTCTCGTTTCTCTCCTCATTAATTTACTTATATAAACACCCCCTACTAATAATATCAACTGTGACTGTGTGTTGTAGTTTCTACACAACATTGTTTGAGCACCAGTTCAAGCAGTGCATGGAGTTCCTGGCTCAGCACCGCTACAGCATCATCTTCCCTATGATCTGTGGCCATTTTATGAACGCAACACATAGCCTGTGTCCAGAAGAGGTAAGACATGTTAAGCTATTTTTCTTCATCATCATTGTCTTCAAGCGCCTTGCCACCTGGCATTGGTGATCATGATTCTCTATATTTTGCTATCTCTAACAGAATATATCTGTTTGTGTGTTAACTTTTGGACATGAAGTAACATAGGGTGCAAAAAAAAAATCTTTCCTTGAATATCAAGAAAACAAAAACTGGTTATATTAAAGAAAAAGATGACACCTAAATGTGAGATAATACTAGAAGAGGAAAATGGCATGAGTCTGATGAGTAATGCATTAGACTGGCTACTTCTTTCTGTAGAAAACTTGAGCTGCAAAATTCAACCAATCAGGAACAAGTTTACAAAGATAATTGCATGAGTTGGTTAATGACCTGTACTCCATTGGAAGATTCCAGACAGAAGAGAGAGCTCATAAATTTGAAAGTTTGCTCACAGTATTCCACAGCTTGGTGGGAACATTACTCTATTGCATTTTCTTTATGTGATTTTTCTACTCACTCAGTAGCTATTTGGATCATCAATTGTTATAAGTTTATGTAGAACTTGTCATCATCTTAGAGTAAGAAGAGGTTATATAGAAATGCTGGAACAGAGCACTGATTAAGAATAGGTGGGAAATGATTGACAAATTGTAAGAGAAATAAATCTAATTCATATCTATATGAACTTATACATACATTTGGGTGATTATAATTCAGTACGGTGTCAGTGTACATGCCATGTGTAGTTTTATATACAAAGATACAGTTTTTATTTTTTTTATTTAACATGATTACTGTTTAGTACATATCTTTATATTGTAGTTTTTATTTTTATTTATTTAACAAAGTTACTATTTTGACATATCTTTATACTGAAAAGAGTTTACCCAGTTTCTTTCTTTCCTTGTTTCTTTCTCTCCTTCCTCTCCTCTCATGGTCTTTTTCTGCTGTTTGTGATAAGTTTTCTTTGTGTTCTGGCCTCTTTCTAATGTTTATGATAAGTTTTCTTTGTGTTATGCTCTCATTCCAATGTTTATGACAAGTTATCTTGGTATCTTGGCCTCTTTCTGATAAGTTGTCTTGGTGTTTTAGCCTCTTTCTGATGTTTGTGATAAGCTGTATTTTGTGTCTTGGCTTTTTCCTATATGCTGTCTTAGTGTATTAGCCTCTTTCTGATAAGTTATCTTAGTGTATCAGCCTTTTTTTGATTTGTGATAGTTATCTTCGTGTCTTCCCCCTTTCTGATAAGCTGTCATCGTGTCTTGGCCTCCTTCTGATAAGTTGCCTTAGTGTATTAGCCTCTTTCTGATGTTTGTGATACGTTTTCTTTCTGTACTGGTTTCACTCTGTTGTTATTGATAGATTTTCTTTATGTATTAATTTTCTTCAAAATATTTAGAGTACTTGTTTTGACTGTCTGGTATTTTTAACATTTTTTTGTATAACCACATTTCTGAGGCTTCTAGAAATGTAGTTTTATGTTTCTTGCTTTTTTTACTAATTGTCTGTGATCCACAACCATGTATTAAATTTGCTTCTGCGTAAAACGTGATTATTCTATTTCTAACTTCTATTGATGAAAAATTATTGCTTAAGATGTTCTTCATTGAATAAACAATATAAATTAGATATTGAGCACAACCCACTACTGGCAACGCCGATCGCATTCTGGTATGAACCTAAGGCCTATCCACGTCAATATGGAAGCACTATACTCGAGTTTCGCCCTCGTTTGAGCTCGTCAGTAGTGCATATCCCTGACCGGATCCGAAAACAGTCCCGGATCACGCGTGTGAAGCGGGTGTGTAACCACGCGGCACACACTGGACACACCAAATTATCACAACAGAACATCACAACGCTACCCATTGTAGGCTATGCTCAAGATTGCCCAATCGCCGTGACCGACGTCCGTCAATCGATGGGACCCGAACGATCAGGACTTCTCACTGGCAAGGAACACCAAGAAAATCACAAACAGACAATAAATGTTGGGGTTTTGAGCACGTTATGAGGAGAAATAAGCTTGAAATCTTTATCACAACAGGCAAAATTGATGAGAAAAGAGTTAGGGAAAAGCGAAGTGATAAATATATGAATAGCTTGACCATAGACAAGAACACAGACTTGGTCGTAGATTGGTGATCGTGTAAGATGGCATATATAACCATCAACACTTACCTGCATGGAATATGATGATATATATACGCACACGCACACAAGCAGAAGGAAACCTTAAATTGCAGTCTAGAAATTCAAAATGCTGTGGCATTGTTATGTACACTAGTAGTATTAATGCTAAGAATTTCAAGAGTGGCCTGCAGGTGGCATCAAGGTGTAGATGAACCACATGACATCACCGTAGGAGTACAAAGATGGCTGCCTTACTAGCTACATGCACCTGTAGACAAGTTACATGCCAATGTTTTGTGTTTATGTTACATATTAATATTTTCTTTTGAAGTTTTTTCACATACCTGTCTGTCTATCTGCATAATATATCATATAAATTTACATACTGAGATGTACAATTATGCTATCTTGCAGTATTGGTTCTACAATTATCCGGAATCTATGCCTTGGGCTGTTAACTATCATGTATCTGTTACCGCCATTTGTTGCCACCATTTTGAATGAATCAAGGTGCTTACTTACATATCTGCTTTATCCATGCCCACCACTACTACTATCACAAATATTATCATCCACCACCACCGCTACAACCACCACTCTCAGCGCCACTCCATCGGCACCACAAGTGTCCAGTATGCTCATTGGTTCTTGCGTGAGATGTCGGAGGAAGTGAACCAGGTCATCACGTCAATTTGTGAAGAGCAGTGCATGCTTAATTACAAGGTAACTGAAACCATGGTAACCCTGGCAGCACAGCTTGGGGCTCAACCTTAGAATACTGTTGCGGTGGGGTGGAAGGGTTCGGATCATAGATTCAACAATTGACAGCAGTTTTTACCAGCAGCTCAGTAGGACAAATGTTGTCCTTTTTGTGTTCCATGTTTCTTTTTTCTGATGTTGTGATTTTATTCAGCATGCAGTATATTGGTGGTGGTGGTTGGTTGCATATTGGAGCATCTTATTATCAGTTAGTTGAATGTGCTTTATTGTGTACTTGTTTGTTTTGACATTCATTGTTCTCCGTTTTATGATAATTTACATTTTGTTTACATTTGTAAGGAGCCTGGGTGTATAGTGGTTAGTGCACTAGCCTGCCAATATGAATGTCCGAGGTTAAATTTCCATTAGTGGCTGGGTTGAATGTTTTTAGAGACAAGTAAATCTAAAGAGAGTAGGTCAGCATGGCCGAATGGATAAGAGTGTATGTTCTTAATCACCCGGTGTGCTGATGCTGAGGTAAGGTGTTCAACCCCTACACCGAACAGTTGGACTAAAATGTTGACCTATCATCCTTTACTTGGGGACGTAAATTATAAGTACCACTAAAGTCAGAGTGGGTTCACCTAATGGCGAAGGACACTGTTAATAGGAAAAGCTAATCCACAGGCAAAATTCAGTCCAGCACTACTATAAATAGTGTGTATGGACTACACTTGAGTTCAAGGTGAGCGAGCGCCCAAAATAAATCTAAGGAGAGAGAGAGAGAGAGCTCTGAAATGTTATTTAGAATCTGTTTTACTGTATGGCAGTCAATCATGGAATGAAAACAAACAGATTAAGAACAGCTTTGGAGCACTGGAGATGTGGTTTCTCAGGTGAAAGTTGCAAATACCTTTGACTGCTGGAGTAACTAGCAATTGGTGCATGGAATGGGCTAATGAAAGTAGATCATTATGTTCAACTAAATGGAGACAAAAATTTGCTGGTCTCCATGGCCAAACACTTGCGAACGCGGTTCGTGAGCCGCTTACCAGGCGTTCAGAACTCAGCTGGGACCGATTTGTGCAGCAGACCATGTCGCGTTGTGTTATAACGTGTTGGTATGGGAGCCGGTCGTTCAGAAAGCAATGGCAAACTATTGAATGTAAAACTTGCCTAGTATATCAACAGCAGCTGAAAAATGCTGGTGTTGACTGCAACGTCCTGTAAGGGATATGCAACATTTAAAAAAAAATGGAGACAGTGTTCTTTGGTCATGTAATGAGAGGAGAGGCATGGGAAAATATTGTGATGACTGGAAGTATTAGCATTAGAAGATGCAGAGCAGACCAAGAGAAATGCTGCTGGATGGCCTAAGATGATGGCATTGAGGAATATCCATAGAATTTATCCAGAACACCAAGGATCAAGATATGTGAACACCTATGTCATTTGGCAGATCTTGAGAAATGCTGCTGGATGGCCTAAGATAATGGCATTGGGGAATATCTATAGAACATATCCAGAACACTGAGGACTGAGATCTGTGGAGATATGTGAACACTTATGTCATTTGGCAGATCAAGAGAAATGCTGCTGGATAGCCTAAGATAATGGGATTGAGGCATATCTATAGAATATATCCAGAACACTGAGGACTGAGATCAGATCTGTGGAGATATGTGAACATCTATGTCATTTGGCAGGGAAGATAATGTAGATGATTATGTCTAAGGGATCTACCCAATCTCATGAAATAGGAATCAGCGGCCTATCTTGGAAAGAAAATGGTAAACATAGTCCTATGGCAGACATTGTCATTAAGGTGTAAAGTATTCACATATTTTATGCCACAGCATATTGAAGTACTTGCCATTCTTTCTTCCCAGACACTTCTGAAAATTGTCTGGTGCCCATTTTACGAGGCTGCATTGACTTCAGAGTTGTACTAGCTGGGAACATTAATCCTACCGCCCACTGGTCGTTGAACCTGAATTACTAACTTAGTAGACAAGTACACTAACCACTATACCAATGGTTCTCAACCGGTGGGGAATGGGGGGGGGGGTGTATTTTGGGGTTTCCAGGGGGGAATTAAGATTATTTCAAGATCACATTAATACAAGAACCGATTACTCGATATTGTTTTTCCCTCCATACTTTATGGTTCTGTACTTCTCGCCCTTCTGAAATTTGTTTTATAACATAAGTAGACCCACGAATCACATTTTATGTAGGCATCTAGACTTGTTCTAGCATGTGTTATTAAATTTAGCTTCTTTTTTATGTATACTGTGTTGGGGTGGGGGGGATTTATAGGGGGGAAATACAAAAGGGGGGAATGACATTCTGAACATATGGTGAAGGGGTGCCAAAAGAGGTTGAGAACCACTGCACTATACTATCACAGCTAGGAAAGTGATAATATTGAGGATACAAAGGCTTAATGCTTCACAATCTTAAACAGTTATAAACTATGGGATTACCTTACTATTATAACAGTTAAACAGTTATAAACCATGGGATTACCTTACTATTATAAAAGTTTAAATCTATGGAATTATTGGCTGTTTAGTTTCCCAGTTTGTAATAGTTAAGAATGCAAAAAAGGGGTTGGGCAGGAAATGTAGAGAATTGTAAGGTAGGTTCATTATGTTTTCATTACCGTTTGTTTTGTTGTTGTTACACATTATCACATTTATTGCTTGCCTACGCATGGTATTGTTGTTCTCATGGTTTTTTTCATGTCATATTATTGCCTAGGCAGTTTTTGTATCTTGTTTTAATGCTTTTGTAATCACACCAGCATCTTTCATTTTATTGCATGGCATAACACGCTTCTGACCACTGATATTCTGGTGATCATAGAGAATTTGAAAACTGTCAGGACCAGCTGTTCTCAAGCATTTTTATCTCAGGACCCCTTTATGTTATTACTGCGTTATTAACTATCAAGTACTGCTAGTGAAATGGCGAGTCATGACCGCCCACGCTTTCCGGCATGGCACATGATTGATTGATTGACTGCTAGAATCAGGAGCTGTGGGTGAGCAGTGGCTAGGATGCTTGTCTACCAGCCAGGTGGTTATATGTTTCAATCCCCATCAAGGCAGATTAAAAAAAATTGACCTGGGTTTCCAAGTCGACCTAGCCTCAGATGGGTACCAGAAAATGTCCTGGAAGTAAAGGCAGCTGTCATGACATGAACCACATCACTCATAGATTGCCAGCTGGTTTATACAAATACGGGACTAGCACCATATGCTCAGAACAACTCAAGGCGTGTTGAAAGTTCCCTTTACATTTAGCAGTCATATAGCCAGTATGGCAACAGGCCCTATACTTCACTTTAGCTGCTGGAATCAGGTGTGTTTTGTCCGCAGTGGTGATGTGTTCCTAGAACCTACACACGTCTAGTTAGAAAATGATGAAAAAACAAACCAAAACTTTCTGAAATACCATTAGTCAGTTACAACAACAGGTGTAATATAATCTAGTTTGCGTGTTGTGTCATTGCTTGGTGTGTGTATCAAGGATAACACAGCTAACTGCCAGTTTGAACTTTTATATTTCATCAAACACATTCACTTATCTGAACTCTGAAAATGTTGGAAGCAGAAGGAGATGACACTCTCTGTCTTTCGCAGATTGCGATAATGAAAACTGCGGTTGAAATTATTTAAAGTTTCACTTTAAAAACCTTTTATCAAGCTGTGCACAGTTGATTACTATGCTATTTATCTATATGATACTACATAATTAATAAAAATATGTTTAAAATGAGCAAACCTACAGCTGAAATGACGCATACACCTATAGTTTAAAAAATATCAACATAATTTAATCCTGCTGCAGTTTTTTAATTCGTAAATATGTAAAGAGTCCTTAAAGGAGTGCTAGGAACCCCCGTCGTCTGCTGACTACACTTTCAGAATCGCTGGTCTAGAAGAATGTCAGTGGTGTTGCTGACATGCTTTCATTTGTGTGCACCTGTGTTTGATTTCTTTTAACATTCTCATGTAAATTTGGTTTCACTTTTAACACTTAGAAGTGCATTTGTGTGTATTTTATATTGGCTCAGTCAAAGGCCGAGTTTTGTTTATTTACACATATTTGTCTGCATCACTTGAATGTTACTACGTGTTATGTTTTCTTCCTGCTCCATTGTGGGTCATTTGCTGCTGACCTTGACCTGGATGCGTGCTTGTGTGCCTAACAGTATGCGTCTTTGGGCAAGACAAGTGTGAAATATGCAAACTGGTTTCTCACTGAGTTGTCTACAGAAATTACTCAGCTCATCGCAAACATCGGTGAGGAAACAGTGAAAATGGAAAATAAGGTAGGAGAATATTGAGGGAAAATATTGCACCACATGAAAATGATTTTGTAAAGAAACATAGGAAAGACAGATTTACTAGAGTTTTAAAATAATAGTGTAATTTGAAAGAATTACAAAGACAGATTTAATAGATTTTCAGAATCATGTAAATTTAGAGAGTTACTAAGATATCATTGAGTTAGAGAATCTTTGTGTATTCTAGGAGAGTAACAAAGGCTGCTGTTATAGAGTTTGAGAATCATTTTATAATTTAGGAGAGTTGCGACAACAGATGTAACATAGTTTGAGAATCATTGTCTTATTAGGAGAATTATAACAGATGTGACTTGGTCTTAGAATCATTATCTAGTTTAGGAGAGTTACAACAGCAGACATAACATAATCTTAGAATCATCATATAATTTAGGAGAATAACAACAGATGTAACATAGTCTTAGAATCATTGTATAAATTAGGAGAGTTACAACAGCAGATGTAACATAGTCTTAGGATCATTGTCTAATTTAAGAGAGTTACAACAGCAGATGTAACATAGTCTTAGAATCATTATCTAGTTTAGGAGAGTTACAACAGCAGACTTAACATAATCTTAGAATCATCATATAATTTAGGAGAATTACAACAGATGTAACATAGTCTTGGAATCATTGTATAAATTAAGAGTTACAACAGCAGACATAACATAATCTTAGAATCATCATATAATTTAGGAGAATTACAACAGATGTAACATGTCTTAGAATCATTGTCTAATATAGGAGAGTTACAACAGCAGACATAACATAGCTTAGAATCATTGTCTAATGTAGGAGTCACAACAGCAGACGTAACATAGTCTTAGAATCATTGTCTAATGTAGGAGAATTACAACAGATGTAACATAGTCTTAGAATCATTGTCTAATGTAGGAGAGTCACAACAGCAGACGTAACATAGTCATAGAATCATTGTATAATTTAGGAGAATTACAACAGATGTAACATAGTCTTAGAATCATTGTCTAATGTAGGAGAATTACAACAGACATAACATAGCTTAGAATCATTGTCTAATGTAGGAGAGTCACAACAGCAGACGTAACATAGTCATAGAATCATTGTATAATTTAGGAGAATTACAACAGATGTAACATAGCTTAGAATCATTGTCTAATGTAGGAGAGTCACAACAGCAGACGTAAAATAGTCTTAGAATCATTGTCTAATGTAGGAGAATTACAACAGATGTAACATAGTCTTGGAATCATTGTATAAATTAAGAGTTACAACAGCAGACATAACATAATCTTAGAATCATCATATAATTTAGGAGAATTACAACAGGTGTAACATGTCTTAGAATCATTGTCTAATATAGGAGAGTTACAACAGCAGACATAACATAGCTTAGAATCATTGTCTAATATAGGAGAGTTACAACAGCAGACATAACATAGCTTAGAATCATTGTCTAATGTAGGAGAATTACAACAGATGTAACATAGTCTTAGAATCATTGTCTAATGTAGGAGAGTCACAACAGCAGACGTAACATAATCATAGAATCATTGTATAATTTAGGAGAATTACAACAGATGTAACATGTCTTAGAATCATTGTCTAATTTAGGAGTTACAACAGATGTAACATGTCTTAGAATCATTGTCTAATTTAGGAGTTACAACAGCAGATGTAACATGTTATAGAATCATTGTATAATTTAGGAGAATTACAACAGACATAACATAGCTTAGAATCATTGTCTAATGTAGGAGAGTCACAACAGCAGACGTAACATAGTCATAGAATCATTGTATAATTTAGGAGAATTACAACAGATGTAACATGTCTTAGAATCATTGTCTAATTTAGGAGTTACAACAGATGTAACATGTCTTAGAATCATTGTCTAATTTAGGAGTTACAACAGCAGATGTAACATGTCTTAGAATCATTGTATAATTTAGGAGAATTACAACAGATGTAACATGTCTTAAAATCATTGTCTAATTTAGGAGAGTTACAGCAGCAGATGTAACATGTCTTAGAATCATTGTATAATTTAAGAGTTACAACAGCAGACATAACATAGCTTAGAATCATTGTATAATTTAGGAGAATTACAACAGATGTAACATGTCTTAGAATTATTGTCTAATTTAGGAGTTACAACAGCAGATGTAACATGTCTTAGAATCATTGTATAATTTAGGAGAATTACAACAGATGTAACATGTCTTAGAATTATTGTCTAATTTAGGAGTTACAACAGAAGATGTAACATGTCTTAGAATCATTGTATAATTTAGGAGAATTACAACAGATGTAACATGTCTTAGAATTATTGTCTAATTTAGGAGTTACAACAGAAGATGTAACATGTCTTAGAATCATTGTATAATTTAGGAGAATTACAACAGATGTAACATGTCTTAGAATTATTGTCTAATTTAGGAGTTACAACAGCAGATGTAACATGTCTTAGAATCATTGTATAATTTAGGAGAATTACAACAGATGTAACATGTCTTATAGTGTGTTTTTTGTTGTTGCCTCAATATAAAATTATCTCAGTAACCAATTGAGGGAAAATGATGAGATTTAGTATATAACCTTATAATTATGTCCACCCAACAAAAAAAATTTTGTTCTGGAGATTGTACAGCAGATTTCAATGTTTGGTTATACGCAGTATATATTTTATTGCCCTCCGCATTCATTCCATCATTTTAAGAGTATTACCGTTTCAACAAGACACCCTCGCAAATTTTTGAAATTTGTCTGCGCGGTTTTGCTTTTGGCAGACTGAGGGAATTTATATGGGGTAGGTTCAGAGGTGTCGTCAAACTGGGTTCTTTCATGAAACGTGATTATATAAATAAACTAGCTGGCTCGGCCCGGCTCCTGGCGGGGATCTATCTATCTATCTATCTATCTATCTATCTATCTATCTATCTATCTATCTATCTATCTATCTATCTATCTATCTATCTATCTATCTATCTTTCTATCTATCTATCTATCTAGTTATCTATCTATCTATCTATCTTTTTATCTTTCTATCTATCTGGCTATCTATCTATCTATCTATCTAATCTGCCTGCCGGCCGGCCGGCCCACCGACCAACCCACCCACCCACCCAGTCAGCCAGCCAGCCAGCCATCCACCCACCCACCCACCCACCTACCTTTCTGCCTACCTACCTACCTACCTACCTTTCTGTCTGTCTGTCTGTCTGTCTGTCCGCGCTATTAAATATTGATAAAAGTTACTGGAAAAAACGTCAGGACCATGTGTTGAAAGAGGAAGAGGACTATTGGAGAAAGGATGGATTGACTTTTATGCAACCGAGAGCAATCATCAACCTACTGGAATCGTCCAACACAGATTAAGATATGAGCAGATCGCAGACCTTAATCTACGTACACACTTACTGGGATATTTTGCTCCAACTATTCAGACGAATTGCATGCCCTAAACAATTCAGCATCAGCATCAGCTGAAGAAACAAGAAGGAAATGAAAAATAAAGTAAGAAATATATTCTTTCTACTTTCCTGTTAATTTACAAATTATTTACCCCATGCCTCTGTAAATTCTCTGTCTTTACTAATATTACACATTGCACCCCTCTCGGGATTCTCCGTGGTGAAGTGGTCAAGCCTTTGACTCGGGCTCCGAAGGTTGTATGTTCGATTCCGGGCCGCGTCCTTCATTTCACGAGTGCATTTTTTCGGAGACTCCCGAGGGTCGTCGCTGGAGCTACGGAGTTCGTGCTTTGTGTGACGCTTTCCGCACTGCGGAAAGAAACTGAGCCATATGGGATAAACACCCGGTGCAATGCAGCCGACCCTGTCGATTTTAAGCTAATTCTTTCATTGCACCCACTCTCATACGAATCCGGATACGCCTTTGTGTGTCAACAGAATTGACATTACCTGGGGATACGGTTTGATCGAAGCCTTGCTTATAATGTGCACATAGACCGGGTGATAACAAAGGCCAAGCGGGGTTTGGCAGCGATGCGGGTGATGGCGGCAGCAAACTGTGAGCAGCGCCATCTATGTCTTCTGTACGAGGGGCTGGTCATGTCTGTTTTGGAGTATGCAATGGCAATCCTGACTCTCAGCCATAAGCAGATAGAAAGGATGGAAAGGATACAGAATGAAGCTATGCGCATTATTCTTGGATGTACAAGAGATACAGCATGCAGGGCGATGTGCTACCTTCTTGATTTTCCAACCATTGAAGAGAGAATACAAGTTTCCAGGGCACGCGCCTACCTCAGAATTAACGCAAACACACAACATCCACTGCATAGTGAAATTAGGAAGGTGAAGGGCAGCATGTTAAAAAGAGGACGGTCGTGGATGGGTCAAGCCGAAGACATTCTTCAACAGGTGTGTTCACTTGAGGACTTAGAACCTGGCGAGGAGTGGGTGCAAGTGCCAACAGACTTCTGCACATCCTTTTCAGTTTGCAACCAACTAGATAGAAAATGCAGACAAGAAAATCCGGCTGCTGTTGAGGCTGAAGTACAAGCGTTGATTTTCGAGAATTCGCTAGACGGTGACGCGGTCATCTACACAGATGGGTCGGTCGTCCGACATGTGAGAAGCTCATGGGCCTTTACAGCTCGGGCCGGAGGGAGAATTGTGAAGGAGGACTCTGGTGCTTTCACTGAAACCACAAGTAGCCTGACCATGGAAGTCATGGCAGTAAGTAAAGCAATAACATGGCTCGAGACACAGACATTCACTAGGGCTTGTTTCCTTAGCGACTCAATGAACATGATCAAGAGGATGGCAAAGATTAGTTTCATCTTCGTGCCAGGGCATGCGGGAGCACAAGGAAATGAGCGGGCTGACAAGCTCGCAGGTGAGGCTACTGTGGAGGGTGGACGCGCCATGGATCAGGCTGACATTCTGAATGCTCTACGAGAAGTGAGACTTTTGCGAGAACCAAGTTATGACTGTGAATCTACAACAATGGCCAGACTGCGAGAGCAGCAAATTAAAAGAAGGGTGGCCAAACAAGAACACTACGCAGGAAGCCAAAAGAAGATTGATAAACCAACACAGAACTGGCGTCGTTAGCCGCTACACGCTGCGGGATTTGCTGAGGAGGGGATCCGAGCACTTATGGACTGAATGGTTCGATGTGCAACGAGGATGATCTGTCGACTAACTAACTAACTAACTAACAGAATTGACATGTCTCACATTACCGTAAAAATAACTTCATTAGCGAGAAATCACTAGTTGTTCAGCAAAAGATCAAAGGAATGTCGCCGCTTTCAATGATTTAAGTTGTTTTTGGACCTTTCAAAGACATATTCCTTGGGTGGGGGTAAATATAAGACGCCTGGAAAAATTTCATAACGATGCAACAGACAGTTTTCAAAATAATTGATCGTGAATGACGGCATTAATTTCCGGACAGACTATAGAATCATTGTCTAATGTAGGAGAGTTACAACAGCAAAAGTGACATAGTGTTAGAATCATTGTATAATTTAGGAGAATTACAACAGATGTAACATATTCTTAGAATCATCATATAATTTAGGAGAATTACAACAGACGTAACATAGTCTTAGAATCATTGTATAATTTAGGAGAATTACAACAAATGTAACATAGTCTTAGAATCATTGTGTGATTTATGAGAGTTATAACAGCGGATGTAACATATTGGAATCGTCTAATTTAGAATTACAACAGCAGACATAACATAGCCCAAGAATTTAGTTTGCATGTTGTGTCATTGCCTGGTGTGCATACCAAGGATATCACCACTAACTGTCACAGTTTTAACTTTCACATTTCATTAAACACATTCACTTCTCTGAACTCTGAAAATGTGGAGAGCAGTATTTGGAGACTCTCTCACAGTTTCTCTCGCTCTCTCTCTCACTTTGTGCCCTCCATTGCCATTACTTGACTTCCCAAATCATCTGTGCCGGGGGAAGGGGAGGGGGTGGGGTGGGGGGATTGTGATGTTGAATTTGACTCTAGCCTGACTTTGTGAGGACACCTGAAGAGTGTAGTTTGGTGGAAGTGCATGTGCAGTTGAAATACTCCCGTAGATTATCACCCGCTTGTCTGTTTAAATAGGAATGAACCTATGACAGGTCCAGTAGAGTGGTAGGGAATTTATTTGTTCAAGTACTATTGTTCAAGAATTGCGTATGAAACTGAAGATTGAGAGCGAGAATATAAATTATTCCTACCCATGACACTTGATGGCAGAAGTGGAAGAAGAAGAAGTATTGGAGCCAATATTTATAAGCAGAGGCAGGGATTGGCCAGCATGAAGGTGGACACCGGACATTGCAGACACCTGGATATGAATCTGCATGGAGCAGGAGGTCTGGCAAGGATCCAGAATTTGTTTATATGAGATTGATGTTCTGCCAAGGACCTCTGACATGATTTCTAAACACCTATGATGTGTTGCCAGAATTGTGTCTAGCAACTTTCTCACATGATTTGTGTCTTTCTGTCCTTGTTATATGTCACACTGTTTCAATGGTTTAAAGGATTTAAAGGGTTTACAAGAGTTTAAAATGTCCGCAAAACGACAGATAATAAACAGCATATTCACACCAACCCTATGCTACCAATCTCAAACTTGGACTTTATCCAAATCACACTTTCGCAAAATCAACACCAGCGAGATGAGATGCCTGAGGAGAGCTGCCAGCTTAACAATCTGAGACCGAGTAAGAAATGCTGTTATCAGACAGGCAGTGGGATCAACACCTTGTGCCACATTTATTGAAAGACAGAAGATCAAGTGGTTTGGCCATGTCGTTAGAATGCAACACCAACAACTACCATCACTGGCCTTACATCAAAGATCATTTGCGACGAGACCAAGAGGACTCCAAGAAGAAAATGGATTGACGACATCAAAGACATTGTACAATCACACGGAATGATGCTATCCAGTGCCGCCCACCGGGCGCTGGAGAGCAAATTATTCCTCCCCACGACGCTTGACGGCAGAAGTGGAAGATGATGATGATGATGATGACAAGGGTTTAAAAGGTTTAAAGGGTTTAAAACATTTAAAGGGTTTTAAATGTTTAACTGATTTAAAAGGTTTAAAAGGCACAAGGATTGACTTCATTGTACCAGGTTTAAACCCATACGGCTCAGTCGCTTTCTGCAGGGTGGCCTGCTGAAAACGTCTCACAAAGTGTGAACTTCATAGCTCCAGCGATGACCCCTGGAGTCTCTGAGAAAATTGCATTTGTGAACCGTATAATGTATATAAAAGGTAGTTCCAAAGCAGATACTGCTGTTTTGTGACGTGTTAGAGCTTCACATATTCTAGGATACTCTAAAGCAGATACTGCTTTTTTATACCGTATTAGAGCTTCACATATTCTTGAATACTCTAAAGCAGATACTGATGTTTTGTAACATGTTAGAGCTTCACACATTCTAGACCACTCTAAAGCAGATACTGCTGTTTTGTGACATGTTAGAGCTTCACACATTCTAGGATACTCTAAAGCAGATACTGCTATTTTATATGATGTGTTAGATCTTCACACATTCTAGGATACTCTAAAGCAGATACTGCTGTTTTGTGACATTTTAGAACTTCACATATTATAGGATATACAAAAGCAGATAATGCTGTTTTGTGACGTGTTAGAGCTTCACATATTCTAAGCCACTGCATAATGATGTGGGGTGGCCCATTCCCTATCTCTCTGCCGTTCAGTACCAGAAATACAATTCCCAGAAAAATCTGAAAACTATCTGCTACTCATTTTATGAATGGGGAGCTGCGGAAGCACAGTGGCTAGTATGCTTGCCCACTGGCTTGGTGGTCATAAGGTCAAATCCCCATCAAAGTTTACTTTTAAAATTGACGTAGGCTATTTAGTCGATGGCCTAAATTGGGTACCAGGAATTGACCTGGGAAGTAATGGTGGCTGTTAATGACCACATCCCCCATTGGGTGTGGACTAGTTGATGAAAACACACAGTGACCACCATATATCCAGTACACCTCGAGGCACGTGAATGGGGTTTGACCTTTTACATGTTATGACCTGGGTTGTCTCCAGCGCCATACTGGTTAAAAGAAATAATCCTGCCTACAGCAGTGGTCTGAACCCAGTCCATGGTCTTGACCAACAGGTAGATGAACCACTGTGCCACCTTAGTTGTTTATAAGCACAGAGGTTATCATACTGTGCAAACTACTGACCTTTAAGCATTATCACTATATGAAAACTCAGAGAAAGAGAGAGAGAGAGAGAATGAATGAACTTTATTTTCTTCAAGTAGTCACAAATTGGGCAAGGCGGCCTGTTTTACATTTGGTCCTTCCAATCACTCATCTTTCACACATCAGTTATCCATTGTGTCTGTTACGTTCACATAGAAAAAAAACACGAGAGAGAGAGAGGGGGAGGGAGAGATGCTGCACTAAACATTGAAGAACTCTTATTTTTTTAGAGTTAGCAACAGACAGTATTTCGAACATGTAGATGGATGACATTGTGATGATATCTTGATCCAGAGATAAGAATTTACTAATACAAGATAAAGGGCACGTTTCCACTCCTCCCATCTGTCTGGGTATATGGTGCTAATCCCATTTTTGTATAGACCCATCGGCACTTGAAGAGTTAAGTGGTAAGTATCACCCTGGCCATCTTTGCTTCTGGAACATTTCATGGCAGTAATTTTAGGCTGAGAAAACCTGGGAGCCTATGCTACTGTCAATCTTTCAAAATCCCAACCTTTATGGTGGTTTGAACATGACCAGTGGTCAAGCATGCTAGCCACTGTAGCTTCCAGTAAAGAATATATTTGTTCATTAGTACTGTAACTCTGTTGTCATATTAACAGAATGCTAATAGAAATAGTTTGCCCTTGTATATATGTTGTGTATGTGGACATAACTGTTGCTAGTATTTCCCTACACTTTCTTATAATTATATGTTTGCATCCCTCCCACCCCCAAATTTAGAAATTGTGCATTTGTATTTGAAGTAGATACTTGGGTGAACGGAGCTGACAAGTTAAATTCTTGGATGCTTGTGTTTGATGTTTGCACCCTTTTTTGTTTGGCGCCTGTGGTTGTGTGTGTGTGTTTTTTTTTGTTTTTTGTTTTTGGTTTTATTTGAGAATCCTACTGAGCTGCTAGATAGGATGACATGAAAGTAATGTTTGCCGTAATTAGTGTCTATGAAGTTGGTTTTAGTGTATTAGCTTTGATAGGACAGTTAATTTGATTGTGTAGGTTAACTGTGGTAAAACATTACTGCACTGGTTAACTGTGACTAGACATTACTGCACTGGTTAACTATGACTAGACATTACTGCACTAGTTAACTGTGACTAGACATTAAAGGCAATACTGCACTGGTTAACTGTGACTAGACATTACTGCAATAGTTAACTGTGACTAGACAATGGTGACTAGACATTACTGCAATAGTTAACTGTGACTAGGCATTACTGCACAGATTAAAACTGTGACTAGATATTACTGCACATATTAACTGTGACTAGACATTACTGCACTTGTTAACTGTGACTAGACATTACTGCACTAGTAACTGTGACTAGACATTACTGCACTTGTTAACTGTGACTAGACATTACTGCACTAGTAACTGTGATTAGACATTACTGCACAGGTTAACTGTGACTAGACATTACTGCACTAGTAACTGACTAAACATTACTGCACAGATTAACTGTGACTAGACATTACTGCACAGATTAACTATGACTAGACATTACTGCACTAGTTAACTATGACTAGATATTACTGCACTAGTTAACTGTGACTAGACATTACTGCACAGGTTAACTGTGACTAGACATTACTGCACAGATTAACTGTGACTAGACATTACTGCACATATTAACTGTGACTAGACATTACTGCACAGATTAACTGTGACTAGACATTACTGCACTAGTTAACTATGACTAGATATTACTGCACTAGTTAACTGTGACTAGACATTACTGCACAGATTAACTGTGACTAGACAATACTGCACAGATTAACTTCGACTAGACATTACTGCACAGATTAACTGTGACTAGACATTACTACACTAGTTAACTGTGACTAGACATTACTGCACTAGTTAACTGTGACTAGACATTACTACACAGATTAACTGACAAGACAGCCGGTCTCATTGTGAAAGTAAAATATGTTAAGATGAATTGTGTAGGTTAACACACAGTTGATTTTATTGCTTACGTTAACTGTGATAATATAGTATTGCACAGGATAAATATGGGAAGACAGCTGTTTTTACTGTATACGTTAATTTTAATAAGACAGTTGATTTTATTGCCCTAATTAACTAATGAGACAGTTTTGTTGCATAAGTTTTTGTGGTAAGACATTAGTGTAAAGGACAACTGTGGTAATGCAGCTGTTTTTATTATATAAGTTAAATTTGATGATAAGATTGTAGGTTTTATTGCATTAGTTAACTGATGAGATACTTTTAATTCATGATGACACAATTTTAATTCGTCATGAGATAGTTTTATTGCATAAGTTAACTGTGATACGATAAAAAGTCGCTTAAAAGTCGACAGGGTCGACTTCATTGCACCGGGTTTTATCCCATAAGGCTCGGTCTCTTTCCGCAGGACGGAAAGCGTCGCTTAAAGCACAAACTCCGTAGCTTTTAGCGACGACACACAGGAGTCTCCTGAAACATTTAACTCGTAAACCGAAGGACGCGGCCCGGAAACGAACCCACGCCCTTCGGAGCACGAGTCAAAGGGCTTGACCACTTCGCCACAGAGACTCCCAACCTCCCGAGAGATAGGGAATGGGCAGTGTGATAAGATAGTCGGTTTCATTGCATGAGATTGATGAGCCAATGCAACCTACATATTAGTTACAATTTATGTTGTTTGGATGATGTTTTAACCCAAACAAAAGCAGCTTTTCACCAGATGAAGAATATTCTGTCCAGTAGATCTTTATTAATCGAGGTGAGATGACGAGTCCATAAGATCTACATTGAAACAATACTGATGAATGGAATCATGGGACAATTAGACTAGTGAGGAATTATGTTAAAGCTGCAGAAATGTTCTATTGAAGTATATTGATAACTCCACGAACAGATAAGAAGCATATTTAAAATATCTTGAAAAAAAAGTTAATTCACAAAGAGAACTGGTTTCTCATATGACAAGAAGACAGTCCACATGCCTTGAACATGTCATGAGAAGGGGAAAGCTGGTGTACATTGTGACAGCAGGAAAGTTAGAGGAGAGGAGATGCAGGTGGACTGAGAAAGAAGATGCTGGGCAGTTTGACATCTTGGCATGGAGGAACACAAATATCAGAAATGATTGGAGTACAGAGACAAAAAGCTGTGCACAGACATGATCACCGACACTACATGGCAAGGACTGTAATATGATTGGGAGTACACAAGACAGAAGGCTGTGGGCAGATATGATGACTAATGCCACATAGCATGTACTTTAAGATGAAGAATGATGTCTAATTTGAAAGGCTTCATTTATTTCTGTCAAGTGATTATCACCATTAACTATTGATTCTTCTTCTTCTTCGTTCATAACTAACTATTGATTCAAGGGGTTGTCCCACTACCCCAGAAACAGCTGTTGGGGATTGAAGTGTGAGGTCTTCCATTTATTAGTTTAGTTTTAGTCTAGTTGACAGATCAACATCACGGCACATGGATGTAATCCATAAATGCTCCATTCTACTTCTACTTCAAGCCTGAGTCTGGAGAATCTCAGCTCAGTGCACAAACTCTGTAGCACCAGCGATGATCCTGAAATACTTTGGGTAGATTTTTAACTCAAAAAAAAACTCAACCCCCCCCCCCCCCCCACCCCCACCCACCCACACACAAAGCTAATTAGGTTTTGGTATAATGAATTGTGCTGACCAGCCCCCTTTATTGGTTTTATTTGTGCTAGTTTAACTAATCTATAGTGGTTTTATCATTAAAATAGAATCTTTGTTTCTATAACTTTGTTCATACTGTGCCGTACAGTTGCTGTATCCAGAATTATGTAGTTTTAGACAAATGTCTCAGTTTTTCTTATCTTGTACAATTGTACTAATAGTCAGGTTGATGTCAATTATTGTTATCTAGCTCTTGCCCAAGCACAGCGCACCAATCATTCTGTCCCAGCGACAGAAAGCCAAGGACAAACGAGACAAAAAGATACAGGAGCCTGAGAAACCTGGCCAGGAAAGTGTCAGAAAGAACCGGGAGAATTTCACCAGGTACTGTTGTGTTGGTAGATGTATACATATTCTTTGTCTGTCTGTCTGTCTGTCTGTCCTTTGTCCATCTCTGCCCCTCGTCTTTCTGTTTCACTTTGTGTCTATCTGTCAATGTGTCATTTTAGTCTCTCTCTCTCTCTCTCTCTCTCTCTCTCTCTCTCTCTCTCTCTCTCTCTCTCTCTCTCTCTCTCTCTCTCTCTCTCTGTTTCTGTTTTCTTCACTGTCACTAACTAACACACACACACACGCACGCACGCATGCAAGCGCGCAAGGGAGTAGGGTTTGAAAAGGAGGATACAAGCTTTCTTAAAATAGTTTGCTTCACTGTGCTGTCGATTTATTATCACCACCCTCTACAAGACAGTACTTTTGCAGGCCTCTTATCATAAGAAAATATTCACGACAGACCTGCTTCTTCAGGCTAACTGACATGTCCATTAAGGTCATCGCTGTTGTGCATTATTTCAATACCCTGGCATACTGACATGTCCACTAGTGAACATTACTGTTTTTGAATGTATCAGTACAAACACATAAGGTCCTTCAGGCCAAATGGTACCTGAGAGTTGCTGCAGATAGGGATCACCTCCTGTATGAAGCCATGGATATGGTCAAGGGTCATAGACTAATAGGAGGCAGGTCCTGGATGGCACAAGCAGAACTTTCTATACGTCAGGTGTGTGTGATCTAGAGACCATCAATCATGAAAGAGAGTGGGTTGAAATTCCGGAAGACATGACGGACTGGCACAATGTAATAATAACACTGGGTCGTGAGTGCAGAGAATGGGCAGCGGGCCGCACTGAGTTTGAAGTGCAACAGCTGATCCAGAGTAACACACATCAAGGGGACATAGTCATCTACACCGATGGGTCAGTGGTGAGAAACAGACGTAGTGGTTGGGGCTAATGGACGAGTCTTGAAAAAGGAGAGTCTGGCATATGAAACTACAACCTCCAGCATGAGAATGGAGGTGGAGGCAGTAACAGCGGCATTCTGTTGGCTAGAGGAGACTACTTCAGCACACGTATTCATTACGGATTCAAAGAGTATGCTTAGTAAGGTGGAGAAAAGAATGTTTCGTGTGGAATGGCTCTCGTCGCTTCAGAGGACACAGATCGTGAGAATTGTATGGATATTTTGCCCTGGCCATGTGGGGGTGCGGGGAAATGAACAGGCTGATAGGCTAGCAGGGAATGCACCTCTTGGTGGTAGATTGCCTATGGACAAGGGGGAGGTGGTCGCGCACTTGTGGGACCAGGTGGAGAAGGTGGAGGAACAGACTGAGAACCCATATGTGGAAAGAATGAGATTGCGGAGGATCAGCAGGGGTTCTGGAAGAAACTCAAAACTGAGAGGGAAGACCAGGAGAACTTTTAATCAGATAGCGGTGGGAGCGATTCATATTATGACTCTTCGTTGGCTGTTGAATGAGGGGACGGAGCACGTATTGGAATGTCCTGAGTGCAGTGATGTCAGTCAGTTCTTAACTCAACTCAACTCAGTTCAGTACAAACACACTCAATGATTATAGTTTATTAATACATATTGTTAAATATTATGTTTTAACTTTTAGAATGGACAAGCTGCACATGGCTTTGACAGATCTGTGCTACGCCATCAACTACTGCACAGTGATACAAGTTTGGGACCATGGCTTTGTGCCCAGGGAGTTTTTCTTGCAGCATCTTGAGACCAGATTCAATAAGTTAGTATACTATGTAATGTCAAATTCTAAAAATATTAGGCACACAATGAAAGCTTATTAATATGCCATAAAGGCATATTGAACTTGTTGTTAGAGACCCATACTTTTTAGTGACCAAACAGCATATGAGGGATCATTGGCATGCTAGCTGGTTTTACTTTGTGAAAGAAATCTATGGTACTGATTTTATTAAGCATGGTCAACCCCAGTGCCACATTGGCAACAATAATGTAATGTTGAAATTGAACCCAGACCAATGTGTTGGTAAGCAAGCACACTAACCACTAGGCCCGTACTTTCTGCCGCATCCTGTAGAACATTTTAGCTGTAAAATCCAACCAATTATTAGCTAGTTTAAAAGTTTTTTTTTTTTAAAAAGGTTTAAAAGGTAACATGATTGACTTCATTGCACTGGGTTTTATCCTATTGACTCGGTCTCTTTCCGCAGGGTGACCTGCTGAAAGCGCCACACAGAGCACGAACTCCGTAGCTTCAATGGCGACTCCCAGGAGTTGCTGAGAAAACTGCACTAATTCAATTGAATGTTGTAGTCCGAAATTGAACCCACAACCTTCGGAGTGTGAAGCCAGCGATGTAACTATTCGCCATGGTTTAAAGATAAGAAAAGAAGAATAACTCAGCCAACCTAAATGGGAATTTCTTCTAGAAGAGAGACAGTGTGATGTGGAGAAAGCCGTAAGGAGTCTTTATAGCAGACTTACTTCTTTCACCTAGGAAGATCTCCAGAATGGTCACCTGCAATGTTAGAACTGTATATAAATTTGGAAAGATGGCTCAGGTGCTGGAAGAAATTAATTATGAGAAGAGTAGCATCTTTTGGGAATCTGGGTAGGATATGGAGATAGTTGTAGGAGATAGCAAACGATAGGAGGGCTTGGCGGGATTTCATTGAGGGTTTATGCTCTATTGAGGAAATAATGGGCAGAAGAAGATAACTTCTGTTTGTAATTATTGTGAGGCTAGCCACTATAAAAAGAAAACAATAAACATACTTTTCAATGAAATGTTCGTCATCTTTATCAGGTCAACACATCTTGTAATTTTACTCTATCAATAAGTGCCATGCGAGTAGTAACAAAATGTAGCATGTCTTGATGTAGACTTACTGACATATTAGATTTACATCATCATTATTTAACCTGGAACTCTCAGTGGGATAATGCTCTGAGATATGTGACTTGACTTTGGGATGTGTGATTTGACTCTGGGGCATATGTTAATGTTCTGAGATACTTGATATGGCTTTGGGGTATGTGATATATCTCTGGGAATGTGATATATCTCTGGGGTATGTGATATATTTCTGGGGTATGTGATATATCTCTGGGCTATTTGATATAACTCTGGGGTGTGATATATTTCTGGGGTATGTGATTTATATCTGGGCTAGTTGATATAACTCTGGCATGTGATATATCTATGGGGTATGTGATATATCTCTGGGGTATGTGACATGGCTCTGAGGTGACATTACTGTAGGGCGTGTGTTATAGCTCTGGCATATTTGGTGTGACTTTGGGTTGTGTAAATCTTTGGAGTATATGATAGGGCTCTGAGATATATGATCTACTCTGGAATATGTGACATGGCTCTGGGGTGTGAGGTATAAGACTGGGTTGTGTGACATGACTCTGGAGTGCGTGATATATCTCTGGGGTATGTGACATGACTGGGGGTATGTGTTACAACTCTGGCATATTTAATATGACATTGGCGTATGTGACAGAACTCTGAGATATGTGATCTATTCTAGGCTATGTGACATGGCTCTGGGGTGCGTGGTATAACACTGGGTTATGAGACATAGCTGGGGTATGTGATATAGTTCTGGATTATGTGACATGACTCTGGCAAATGAGATAGAGTTCTAGGCTGTATCATAGAATTCTTGGAAATGACTGTACTGCATAAACCACAATGTCATGGAAATGTAATTTGTAATCTGCCATGACTTTGTTTCTCCCCAGGGCACTGGTTGGCATGATGATGTATAACCCAGAAACAAATGAAATTGCCAAACCATCAGAGTTGTTGAATGGCGTCAGGGCTTACATGAATGTTCTCCAAAGTATTGAAAATTACAGTAAGTATTTGTGTGTTATTTTGGGTTATATCCATTCCAAAGACTGGTATGCAGTTTACTGGACATTCACTCCTTTATAAATCTAGCTTTGTAATGGCCTATACATTCTTGAAAATGGGTGTGATGGTTTCCTCATAAGTTCCACTGTCCTATTAGAGAATTACATGATATATATATATATATATATATATATATATATATATATATATATATATATATATATATATATATATATATATATATATATATATATATATATATATATACATACACACACACACACACCACACACACACAAATCAGTGGTAGATGTGGTCAATATTGCGCTGACCACCTGTACTTCTCATCATATTTCTTCATATTAATATTAGGCTGGGCTGATCTGGGAGCCAAGGTCAGTTTTTAAAATCTCTTTTGTGGGTAGGTGTTATAATATTTTTCTTCATTGACAAGGCAGCAGTCAAGTATGACATACCATTTACAGTTTTGATTTGCTGATGCATATTTGTTGTGCACAGCTTGTGTACTATGACTTTTCTGTCCAGTTTTTCAAGAATATTAGACATTCAACAACCCCAGGATTTATAATCAATCAATCATGTGCCATGCCGGAAAGCGTGGGCGGTCATGACTCGCCATTTCACTCGATCACCAGTGTCGTGGATCAGCTCAGTGTTCCTGTCTCGTCCATGCCATGTGGCCAAGCCAACCAGGTATTTTCCTCTCGGTCTTCCTCTTGGTCTGTTCCCTTCGATCTTGCCAGTTGTCACTAAGTTCTCCAATCCATTTCTTCTCATAACATGTCCAAAAAATTTTGACTGTCTGCGTCTAATTTCTCTAATCAATTTACGATTTTCATTTGTCTCCTGTCATTGGTTTTTCTATCTGTCCATGGTATTCTTTTCATTTTCCTCAGAAACCACATTTCTGCAGCCATCAGATATTTTTCAACTTGACTGCACATTGTCCAAGTTTCACATCCATACAAAAGGACAGGCTCTATGTATCCCCTCAACACTTTTTCTCGTTTCAATTGACATCTTTTTATTGGTCAGAATGTTTTTCATCTTGCTAAAGGCTACTTTCGCCATTGCGATTCTTGTTCTAATCTCTTCAAGGCATCTCCCATCAGATGTTATGACTATTCCGAGATAATTGTACCGATTCACTTGTTGAAGAATATTCCCATTTACTTGTATATTACATTGTGGTACTTCGTTCTTCCTAGTGACGACCATAACCTGTGTCTTCGTACAATTTAATTCCAACCCCAGCTGCTCACTGTGTACAACAACTGCGTCTACTAATTGTTGTAGATCTTGTGCATTGCCTGCAATCAATACTGTATCATCTACATATCTAATGATATTGATGTTTCGTCTTCCAATGCTGATTCCATTTATATCTTCTACATTCCTGAAAATATTTTCACTGCCTAGGGAAAAAAGATCTGGAGACATTACACATCCCTGCCTAACACCTCTCTTCATCTCATCTCATCTCATCATGTTCCTCTTGTACCTTGCGGTGTCGAGGTGAAGTATAAACTTCGTGAGAGTGCCCGGTTATGGGCTTCGTATATCGACATTCCCATGGATTCTGTTATTCCCTCCGTCCAGCGTTTACGTGGTCGGCCTCTTCCTCTGTTTCCATCTGGTCTGTACGTCATTGCCTGTTGTGGCATGCTGTTGACTGGTAGCCTACTTGCATGGCCAAACCATTTGACTTGCTGCTTTCTAATAAAATCTAGAGCAGCTTTAACCCCCACTTTAGTCCTGATTTCTTCATTTCTGATCTTATCTCTTCTTGATACGTTGAGTATTCTTCTCAGGAACCTCATTTCTGTTGTTGTGATTTTTCTTTTCTCTTTTTCTGTCATTGTCCAGGTTTGGCATTGGTAGCACAGAGTTGGTAGGAAGATTGTGTTGTAAAGTGCTTTCTTAGTAGTTATTGATACATGTTTGTTCTTTAGTATTGGTGCCATTTGTCCAATGAGTTGATTTGCCTTATTGCACCTATTTTCGATCTCGTCTTCTGATCTGCCATTTGATGATATTATACTTCCTAGGTACTTGAAGCTCTTTACTTGTTTCAAGGGATGTTCGTTTAGGTGAATTGTTGCTGTTTGTTCTTCTTTAGTTATAGTCATTACCTCTGTTTTGCTTGTGCTAATTTTCATGTTATGTTCCCTACACATTTCGTTTAGACTATTCATGTGGTCTTGTAATTCAGCTTCTGATTTTGCTATTAGTGCTTGGTCGTCCGCAAACAGGAGTTCTCTAATGGTTAGATTTGCAGATGGTTCTTCTTCTGTGTTCTCGTCATGCGGTATTCTTGCTGTCTCTGCTTGGCTGGTTTCTTTACATATGTTGTCTATATATGTTATGAACAAGAGAGGGGACAGGACACAACCTTGTCGTACTCCAGATCTTATGGTGAAGGGTTCTGAGTGTCCTCCAGTTGCTCTCACTATGCATTCACTGTTGTCGTATAAACTTCTACATAGGTTTGTTAGATGTGTGCTCACTCCATATTGTTTAAGGATTTCCCACAGCTTGTTTCTATCTACCCTATCAAATGCCTTTTCTTGGTCAACAAAGGCTAAGTAGAGTGTTTCATTGAATTCAATTGATTTTTCTATAAGTTGTCTAAGAGCAAAAATGGCGTCTGTGCATCCTTTGTTTTTCCTAAATCCAAGCTGCGTTTCGCTTAGCTGGGGTTCTAAAGTAGTTCGTAATCTTTTTTCAAGAATTTTGCAAAATATTTTCCTAGTATGACTCAACAGTGAAATGCCTCTGTATTGTGTGCAATCTCTTTTGCTGCCTTTGTTTTTCCAAATTGGGATAATTATGGCGTTTCCCCAGTCTCGTGGTGTCTGTTGTTCTACCCAAACATGGTTGAATAGTCTATGTAGCCAAGCTGTTCCTACTTCCCTTGCTGCTTTAATTAGTTCATTTGGTATTTCATCCTGTCCTGGTGATTTGTTCAATGGGGCTAATCTGATGGCTTCTATAATTTCTTCTTTTAGTATGTCTGGTTCTAGTTCCTCGGTGACATCTGTGTAGGTCTCTTGAATTCCTGTGACATCTGATGGGATGTTGAGAAGTTGTTCGAAATACTGCTTCCATCTTATTAGGATGTGTTTTTGTTCACTTATTGGTTCTCCATTTTCGCTGTTAATTATTTCAGTTGGGTCAAAGGGTACTCCTCTGGTTCGCATTGCACTTATCTTTTTGTAGAAGTTTCTGGTTGCCTCCTTGTAGTTTTTATTTAGGGTTTCTCCATACTCTTCCCAGTCTTTCTGTTTTTCCCTCTTTACTATTCTACTCACATGTCTTCTCGATATTCTGTATTCTATGAGATCACATTCCTGTTTGCTCTTCAACCACTTTTTATATTTTTCCTTTTTTTCTTTTACCGCTTTCTTTACTTCTGCGTTCCACCAACTTGTTATTTTCTTTATCCGTGTTTTGCATTTTTTCGTGGTTCCGCATGTTATTTTTGCAGTATTTAAAACGCTTGATTTGAACGTCTCCCATTCTTCTTCCACTGTTTTTCTTTCCGTAGGTAATTTTACAAAGAGTTCAGTTAGTTCTTTCTCATAATTTTCCCTTACTGCCTCGTCTTTAAGGTTTTTTAAGTTTACTGATTCGCATGGCATGTATTTTCCTGCTTTTTGTTTTCTTCTTCTAATGGTTCTTATTGTGGCAACGACTGCTTTATGATCTGTGTTTATACTGAAATTGGGCACTGCTCTTGCATCTAATATATTTCTCTTTCTGTTATTTCTTGTTAATATAAAATCAATTTGGCTTTTAGTATCTAGATTGTTCCATTTATACCAGGTGTATACTTGCGAATCTTTATGTTTATAGAATGTGTTTGTTATATAGAGATCGTGTTGGCTGCAAAGCTCTATCAGTCTACTTCCGTTATCATTCCTTTCATTTTGCTGATCTCCAAATGCTCCCAGGTGTTTTTCTATGCCCCCTCTGTTATGTCCTAGTCTTGCATTGAAGTCTCCCATAACTATGATGTTGTCCTGCTTATCTATTTTATTTAGCACATCATGTATGTCTTCGTAGAAGTCCTCACATTCTTGCTCATTATTGTTTGCATTACATGGTGCGTATATCTGTACATATGTTGTGATTGTTTGTTCTTTTATTCTCACTGTTATGATTCTTTCTGATATATATTTTATTTCTAGTATTGCTCTTGCTAGCTGTGGTTCGATGACTATTCCCACACCGTGTCTTGCCCTTTCTTGCTGTTCTACTCCAGAGTAAACAAACGTGTAACTGCGGTGGAGCTCCTTGCATCCTTTCCCTTTTGTTCTGGTGTCCGCTATTCCCATCAGACCAATATTCCTCTTCCCCATTGTTTCTATAAGCTCTTCTTCTTTACTATTGAAACCACAGACGTTCATTGTGCCTATTTTTTGAATCGCTGATCTATCTCGTAGTCCGTTAACATTGCCGGGTCGATAGCCGTTTGGGTCAGTCCGTTTATACTTCTTAGTTTTTCTACGAGCAGTATGAAGATCCCCTGCCGGCTTGCTAGGCCAGTCGCAGGTTTAGGACACTAATCTGACCACAGGGAGTCCATCCCCTATGGCGAGCCATAGCCCCGTTAGCCCATGACCTCGCGGTCATGGTTGCCCGGTCTGCACCACGTGGAGGTGGGGGTTGACTTGTGTAGTCTGCGGGTCATCGGCAGGCTACTAATTTTCGCTCTTCACCCCTCCTGGGAGAGGCTAGCCGATCCTAACCCTGCTGGCTGCAGGGCCAGGCGCATTCCACACCTTACAGACCCCTCTCAAACACCTCTCTTAATAGGTTGATATTGTCATTTGTTTTAATTAGTCCATAATGAATTAAATTACTCTGTCTATTTCAGTTTACTTTGAATTAAAATACTTTTCTCTAGTGTATATTGAAATTATTGATCTTTTAGTCAATTTTGAATTATTGAATAAATAATATTTAATACATTCCTAATTTTTGGTAATATTGAATGAATGCGTCATCTTTATTCCACATCGAATTAAACTAATGTATATTCTTTAGTTTATATTTAACTAGCTGACCCGGCCCGGCTTCGCCCAGTCCCTGGAGGGGATCTATCTATCTATCAGTCTGTCTGTCTGTCTGGCTGACCCGGCCCGGCTTCACCCAGTCCCTGGTGGGGAGCATCTCATTTAATTCATATAAGTAGTCATATAAGCTCCTGTTCCCGACTATCTGTCTGTCTGTCTATCTGTCTGTCTGACCCGGCCCGGCTTCACCCAGTCCCTGGTGGGGAGCATCTCATTTAATTCATATACGTAGTCATATAAGCTCCCGCTCCCGACTATCTGTCTGTCTATCTGTCTGTCTGTCTGTCTGAGCCGGCCCGGCTTCACCCAGTCCCTGGTGGGGAGCATCTCATTTAATTCATATAAGTAGTCATATAAGCTCCCGTTCCCGACTATCTGTCTGTCTATCTATCTGACCCGGCGTGGCTTCGCCCAGCTCCTGGCGGGGAGCGTCTCATTAAATTCACACAGTAACTTAAAAGAATGTCCTTCCACACACCATCCATTATTTTTAATGAAAACTGTTTTTAATCACCTACATGACTGTAGATAACTTCTTTAAGCATAAAAAGATGAGTTACAATGTTATGCATTATGCATTATTTTTATGAAAACTTTGAAAATACCTTAAAGATTATATCATTATTTATTATAACTCATATGCCTGTAAATAACTATAGACAAAGAGTTTATAAATCTTTGAAAACGATGCAACAATATGACTATAAAGTATATAGAAATGTTATTAAAAGTTATGCCCCTTGAAATAACTTTTCTAGAGTTAAGTCCCCTTGCTATATAGAAATTATAATGAAAAATGAAATATTAAATTTTAGTAAGTAAGTAGCCGAAAAAAAAAACTATGACAGAAAGTTGCACAGGAATTAAAAGAAAACGTGTAGAAAATTTCATCTCAATCGGATGGACCGTTCGCGAACGCATAAAGAACGGACATACATACAGTCTCTTTTATAGATATAGATTTAGTTAGTTAGTCGACAGATCATCCTCATTGCACATCGAACCATTCAGTCCATAAGTGCTCGGATCCCCTCCTCAGCAAATTCCACAGCGAGTAGCGGCTAATGACTGATTACTACTAAACTGATTAGTACAAATTGAATCAGATTAAATACTTTTAATTTCATTTTGAAACAATGTGATCTCTCTTCTTTAGCCCACAGTGAATTAAATTAATGTATATATACTTTAATTTTAAATTATCTGTTTAATTCATGTAATATCAGATGAATGACTCTTCTTTGTTCTATTTTGAATCAACTTAATCTCTCTTCTTTAGTCCACATTGACATTGTTCGAGTTTTTCACAACGTTCTGCCCATGCAGACCCAACCTACGGATGCTAATGGTGAAAAGACGATCACACACAACTACACACACTGGTGAGTGTTGTCATCATTAATATTGTATTTCTCTGTTTCCTGAAATGCCTCAATGCATCCTTTATTCCTTTTTGTGTGTAAGGTGGCATCATTCATTTCTTCTGCCCTTTATCCCCAGTTGGGACACAGCCCCTCATGCATGGTTCCTCCCCCCCCCCCCCTTTTTCCCCCATACTATTCTTAACTGTCCTATGCAGCTCTATTCAAGTCCTCATAGTATGTTATGCCTAATTTAGGTAATTATAATTATTTTTGGCATATCTTTTTTACAGGACATCACTGTCAACACCAGCATTTTACTGCTGTTGTGTCTCTTGGCAATTTTACGTTCAGTAGTTTGCCATTGCTTTCTGAATGACCGGCTCCCATACCAACTCGTTAACACCCAGTGCAACGTGGTCTGCTGCTGCCAAATCAGTCACAGCTGTTTTTCGAACACGAGTAAGTGGGCTTATGAATCATGTCCGTAAGCTCTTCACCACAGAAACCTGCTAATTGTAATTGTCATATCAAAAATTAGTTTTAGTGAGACATGTATTATTGATTATTGCATGTTTTCCATGCGTTTTAATGTACATTGTTCTGTTGTCTAAGATTGGCTTAATACGTGAAGTATGAATGAAATAAGAGATAAGAAGAGCAGAATATCAGACAGACCTTTGTGCCCCATTATTAATCCTTTGAAAATAAAGTGTGTTCATTCGTTCCTTCCTCCTCATATTATTAATTCTGTCTCTACTTTGCCATGTATCTTTAGATCTTCTTCTATCATTCACTGAAGACTATTTAATGCTGTACCGCTTCAAGTGTAGAGGCTATGTTAGCACATTGGCTAGCATGCTGGCATTCCCACCTGGTGGTCATGTGTTAAAATCCACTCAGAGGCAAGGATTTTACACAAAATGGACCTGGGCCTCCATGTCAAGCAAGCCTAAAATGGGTGCCATGAAATGTTCCTTGGAAGTAAAGGCAACCAGTGTGATACTGACCTCATCACCCATTGAGTGCCAGTTGGTTTATAGATACTGACCTCATCACCCATTGAGTGCCAGTTGGTTTATAGATACTGACCTCATCACCCATTGAGTGCCAGTTGGTTTATAGATACTGACCTCATCACCCATTGAGTGCCAGTTGGTTTATAGATACTACCTCATCACCCATTGAGTGCCTGTTGGTTTATACAAATATGAGGCTATCACCACATATCCAGTACACCTCATGCGTGCAAACAGGTCCTTTGCTTTTTTAAACTTGTTTTCCTCAAATAGTGCCGTGCTTGTAATGAGTTACATAGTCTTGTTTCTTTTCCATCTGCTGTTCAAGTCACTGAAAATGTTTCCTTGACAACTGACTGACTGTCTGGCACCTTGCTGGCTTGACAGCCGATAGTTTGTAAATGGAGCTAACCCCTCCATAGCACAAAGCCTGGGCTGTATTTAGAGACCATGCGTTGCCCATGCTGAATCATTCCTCTCTCGGCCTGTCCAGTTTATTCCAGAGGAAAGGCAACACCAATACATCTGGAACAAGACAAGCTGCAGAAGCAGCCGGATCAGCAAAGCAATGCTCTAACTGTTAACTTGTTGCAGCATCCATCCTAGACCAGTTGCAGACCAATGCTTAGTGCCTGGTCTTTCCTGCCATGACATTTAGTCTCTAGGTTACATTTTCTCACGCTAGGGTAAGGCTCATCCCTCCCAATTGCGCTCCACTGCCCGAAGCCATTGGCACAATATGGGGTGTCAGGTTTAGTGAGCGCCACCCAACATTTGTCGCTAACAGGAAGCAGGTAGTACCGTCTACTGTCATATGGTGGCTCTTGGTAACTAACCAATCAACATATGGTTGACTTACTTTTAAATGAATTAGATTGCTGGAACTGTTATCCTAAAATCCTAGCATGTACATCACATGGCAACTGCCTGGGCTTTCAGCCTTTAATCCTCAACCCCCAAAAATCTATCCTGCTACATCATGTAGCAGGTCCTTTGCAGAATGTCACATCACAGCCTGGCAAAAAGTTTCCAGATCTCTGGCCATTTCTCCTGCATCATGCACCCTCATGCCCAAGGTGTCTACAATGTCCTGTGTCCATCTTTGTTCTAGTCAACCCCTGCATTATCCAAATATTGTCAGCTATTTTCCAGCTGTTAGTTAAATAGCTTATAACGATCTCCAGTCACCTGTATGTTCCCAGGGCCTCACAGGGGAGTAAAGAATAGCAACAGTGTAGATCTCCTGCATACATCATAAAAGGCAACTAAAGAGGCCTGGTCTGTGACTGGCAAACCCACAGCCTAGAAAAAATCAGCCAACGTTCAACCAAACATGAACTGGCCTACATGGTTGCAGGCCACTAGAAGTCTCATGGGCAACAGAAGAAGATAAAGATCTCTAGGTACCTTTAGGTGCTGTTGTTGCGTATGATATGTAACTTTGGTCAAATTGTGTTCTGGAAGGGACCACTTCCTGCCGAAGTGGTCAAGCCATTTAACTCGGGCTCCGAAGGTTCTGGGTTCGATTCACGAGTTAAATTTTTCGGAGACTCCCATGGGTCGTCGCTAGAGCTACAGAGTTTGTGCTTTGTGTGACGCTTTCAGCGCTGCGGAAAGAGACCGAGTCATATGGGATAAAACCCGGTGCAATGAAGTCAACCCTGTCGACTTTTAAGCAACTTTTTTTGTGTTCTGGAATATGATAGTTTTGAGTATGTGATATAGCTCTGAGATATGTGACATGACGTGGTGTATTGATATCAATGCCATAATAACAATAAACAAACAGTTTTCATAGTATTATTCAAATAGTGTCAGCTATTCTTTAGTTAAATGTTTTGTCCTGATCTCCAGGTATCTCGAGGTGCTGTTGATGCGTGTGGCATGTAACCCTGGTCAGATTGTGTTCTCGCCCAGTAGGAAGGCCTTTGTCAGTGTCTTACAGGGAGATGGTCCATTTATTGCAGCGGAGGAGTATGCGGATCTCACTGGTGAGTTCACTGGACATGTCTTTGTCTGTTTGTTGAGTCATGTCTGTATGTTTGTTGAGAAATGCCTGTATGTTTGTCAAGTAATGTCTGTATCTTTATTCATCATCATCATCATCTTTCACTTCTGCCATCAAGCATCGTGGGGAGGAATAATTTGTGCTCCAGCGCCCGATGGGCGGGACTGCACAGTGTCATTCCGTGTGATTGTACAATGTCTTTGATGTTGTCAATCCATTTTCTTCTTGGACGTCCTCGTGGTCTCGTCGCAGATGATCTTTGATGTAAGGCCAGTGATGTTAGTTGCTGGTGTTGCATTCTAACAACATGGCCAAACCACTTAATCTTCTGCCTTTCAATAAATGTGGCACAAGGTGTTGATCCCACAGTCTGTCTGATAACAGCATTTCTTACTCGGTCTCGGATTGTTAAGTTGGCAGCTCTCCTCAGGCATCTCATTTCGCAGGTGTTGATTTTGCGAAGGTGTAATTTGGATAAAGTCCAGGTTTGAGATTGGTAGCATAAGGTTGGTGTGAATATGCTGTCGTTTTGCGGACATAGGTATATTTGGATGTTTCAGTAAGGGTGATAGTTGATATGTAAGTGCACTAGCTTTTTGACATCTGATTTCGATTTCTCTGTCCAATCCGCCATCTTCTGTGATCATACTTCCAAGATATTTGAATTCTTTACTGTTATTTAATGTTACACTAACAATTGGGGGGTCTCCGTAACAAAGTAGTTAAGCTACCTGTCTCATGTTCCAAAGGTTACGGGTTCATTAAGTAACTGCCATTCAATTCATGTGCACAGTTTTCTCACAGATCCCTGGAGGGTCACCACTGCAGCTCCTGAGTTTGTGCTATCTGCAGCGCTTTCTGCAGATTGCTCTGCAGGAAAAGACTGAGCCATATGTGGTAACCGTTTTTTAAAAAGAGTTTAAAAGGCAAGAGAATTAACTTATTGGGAGGGGGGGGGGGGGACCATCCTGCCTTCGGGTTGGTGAATGTCGTGCACCTGGTACATTATCATATGTCTACTTCCCATGGCATCTTTAACTTGGCTGAGCAAAAGTCTGCTTCTTTCACACAGCCATTACCAATATAAATAAAATACAATACAGGCATCACAGAATTGCAATGACAGTTTTGATGCAAATTCTCAAACTGGAGTATGTCGTATATCTTCTTTTCGTTCATCCGGAGTGTTTTTTCATATGTGATTGCGGTGTGTCTGTTATGCGCCCTTGGGCCGAAACCCGTATGCCAACACATCCGACAATAGCGTGCTTTTTTGACCAGGTAGCATTCCTGGGAGACTCACTTTTGTGGTGCCATCTACTACCATGCTGGCCAAGGTTGAATGGTCGAAGACAACGGTCATCCCTCAAAGGAAGGCAGCGACAGTCCATAGCATTTTCCGCCATCCAAGGCTGCTTCCATAGTTGCAGGGCCGACACATAACGCCCTGGATCTGGGCTCACCGAGGGAAATCGTCACGTCCTGCTCATGGCTGCTTTAAATCCTCACTTCAATATATTGGTCATTTTGTTTTCCCCGGGCCATTCCCGCACAAACCAGACAGGTTTGCAGACGGCATCCACTCAGCGAGTTTTCGGACATGTGCTTGTCGTTGCGCCCGTCAGAGCTGTTCCAGGCACGACAGACATTCGGAAAACTACCTAGTCAGAGCTGTTCCGAACAAGAGCGGCATTCGGAGACT
>OY992876.1:159729000-159759712 GCA_963921405.1 Cepaea hortensis
CTGTTGATAATTTTGTTTTTATTATTTGGTTTTCTATCTTCCAAAACCTTGTCACTTTCATGTTACCTTCCTCTGCCGTTCTTGTCTGTACAGAAACTAGTTGTGGCAAATAAAGACACACTGATTCAACTGAGGAGCAGTTTTGACAAACCAGACGTCATGAGAGAGCTGACGCGCAAATTGATGAGTGAGTCATGTGCTTTTTCAGCTAATGCTTATGCTAAGTAGAAGTATTGTTAGCATCAAATTACATGAATAATAACGAGTTGTTTGTTGACAATCTAGCCTACTCAGCCACATTGAAATTATCAATATATATATATATATTTGAAAATATAGCCTGCATAGTTACAATGTAGTTGATACTAAATTAATATATGCTTGAAAATCTAGCCCATTTAATTACAGTGTAGTTAATACTAACTTAAGGTATGCTTGAAAATCTAGCCCATTCAGTTACAATGTCTTCTCATAACCCATGTCATGCTGGCATTGGTGATCATGTCTGTCCACAGCCCTCTGCCTTTTGTGCTGCCACTCTTTTCTAATACTGATGTTCACCCATGCCATGATGTCAAACTGTCCAGCACCTTCTCTCTTGGTCCCCCCTTGCTTTTCCTATCCTCCCAACTTTCCTGCTGTGACGACATACTCCAGCTTTCCCCTTCTCATGACATGCCCAAAGAATGAGGACCATATCTTCTTCTGATGTGATTAAGCAGTTCAATCTTTGAGGGTTAAGTTCTTTCAAGATATCTTCATTGCTGTTTATATCCATCCACTGTGTTCTCATCATTCTTCTATGAAGCCACAACTCAGCAGCTTTCACATAATGTGGAAGTTACAATGTAATTTATTATAAATTAATCCAAATTTGAAATTCTAGCCTATTTATTTACAATGTAATTGAATTTAAATTAATATGTATGTGTAAGTCTGGCCTGTTCTGATACAGTGTAATTTACAAGGGGGCTTTAAATGAAAACTTAAAATGTTTTCTTGGGGGGGGGGGGGGGGGGGGGTGTGAATATTTTCTGAAAAAGTAAAGAACAAATGTATCATTTTTCGATGTAGTCACCACTGTGTTCAATGCAAGTCTTCCACCCAGCACTGATGAAGTGCTTGGATTCCTGTAGAAACAAATTCTCTTGGTAGCTACTCGGTGTGCCTGACCCGGTCGTGAACAGTCTGTCACAGAAGTCACACCATTTTGAAACTTCCTACTCCACTTATACACTACATGGACTGACAGGCATGCATCACCATACTGGACCTTCATTCGCTGATGAATTTCTATAGGTTGCACCCCTTCACTGATCAAAGAACAGATAACAGAATGCTACTCCTTTGGTGAATGTCAAAAGTGGGGCAGCTATCTTTAAACTGTCCTTATGACATCACCATGTTAGTCTGCACCATGTCACGTTCTGAACACTCTTGACATCTTTAACAACAATATTGACAGATTACAAAACATTGGCATGGTTATTGTAATTTCTGTTACAATTTTATTGACAGATTACAAGACATTGGCATGGTTATTGTAATTTCTATTACACTTTTAATGCTTTCATTTGAAGCCTCCTTGTATATATTGGAAAATATATCTGTTAAGTTATAATGAAAACTCATACATACATACAGTGTTTTGAGGGCATTAGACCAACCCACCGCCACCACATGCCAAGACCTTTATAGACTTGTTGACTATTGGTTGAATTTGCAGCTACCATTTTTTTACAGTTTGGGACACGGGCATGACCAGCTATACATCCTGCTGTCCAGGTTACATTTTAAATTGTAAAAACCTGCCCACAAAAGAATATTAATAGCGTGGGTGGTTCTTGTATATACAAGTTTGGATCCTTCATAATGGGGCATAGTTGGTGCACTGTGCTGAGACTCTCCTTGTGTGATCGGTGGAAGTAGGCTGGAGCACTTATGAAGGTAACAATGTGCGATGAAAGTTATTTTTTACAACCAAACCAAAAATGAAGATGGGGTCATAGAGTAGACAGATCTCTGCCAGTACAGCCAGTCATGCACAGGCAATTCTCTCTGAATACTGCCAACCTCAGTACAAGCAATTCTCTTAGCACACATCTAAACAATAGTCCGTTTTCTAATTTTTTCACACTTTATTCAACTGATCCTTGTTCTGTTAATTCAACCGATCCTTGTTGTTCTGTTGACTCAACCGATCCATGTTGTTCTGTTGTTATTCCTTGCACCAATACACAACTAAAAAGAAACAATTTTCTCTGTTCATCAGAAACTGTCTAAACTTAAACAGTTTGCTTATCATTTGGTGCCCACCAAACTATGTTTTAAGTTAACACTACGAATACCTTACATCTTCACAATTTCAATGTTCATTTTTATTCCATTGGCACCTTGCCGTCTTGACAGACGATAGTTTGTGCTTTAAAAAGGCATAATAACTTTTAACTATGGCGGTAGCGAGTGTGACTGATAAGGCCAATTTGCGCTGTAAATGTCCGTTCACAGTGGGTGCATCTGAACACGTGGTCATTTCCACCATCATGCACCATCTTACGTCTCAAACGCTTGGTGTGTGACTTTTCTGCAATAATTTTCTCCTTTGACTTTATTCCATTTCTGATATTTGCCCTCCATGCAACGCGTTCAGCGGCGACTTGCTCCCAATGTGCATTATCAATGCCTGTATCAATCATGTCCCGCTTACACACATCTTTGTATCGTAGTAGAGGCCGACCCTGAGATCTCTTACCCATCTGTAATTCACCAAAAAAGATATCCTTTGGTATTCTACCATCATCCATCCTCCTAAGATGTCCTATCCATCTAAGTCTACGAAGACTGAGCATGGCATAAACTCTCATAAAGCCTCATTTTTATATGCCCGTTTTATATATATATATATAACCACTTATTGCCATTCCAGGCTTCATTAAAATATTTAGTGCATAATTTATTCCAACAATTGTTGAGTTTCTCCTGGCAATGGTGAAATCTTGACCTCTTGTGCAAGCCAAACATAATAAAGTTAACAATTACCAATACTTTGCACCTTCACAATAGTGATGTTCATTTTGAAATTCCTTTAATATATAAATATATGCATATATATTTGGAACAGACACAGAGCTTTTGTTATAACCACTTATTAGTATTCCAGACTTTATTGAAATGTTGATAAGTTTATTTGCTTAATTTATCCTAACATTTGTCAGGTTTTTCCTGGCAACAGTGAACTCTCGACCTTTGCTTAGCTCTAACCATTGCCCTTGTTTTTATTTTGTCACAATGAAGCCCCTTACAAGAATGCTCCATGTGGTAAGTTGGCTTCTGTTTCAGCAGAAGGTGATTGGTCACATCTGCCTGCAAGTCTGGCATTGCTGTTAGAAGGCTGAACCTGTCCTCCTCTCTGTGCATGAAATCTGTGCTGAAAGTCTCTGTTAACCTGCCTACATGCTTACGCAAATAATTTTCTGTTTAGTGTTAGTAATTTATAACATGTAACACGTGATTTTTACCATTAATCAGACTTGTAGGATGATATTAATGAAAAATAAATGATAGGTTAGAACATTTAATTTGTCTGTTAAAAGATGCAGTGACAATCAAAATTTGTTTCTGGATATTAAAATAATAATAATAATAAACACAGACAAAACCGTATTTGAACTAGTTAGTAGTTAGTTAGTCACGGTTCCAACTTCACAGCAACGGGTCGTCCCCATTATGCTCCGTTCCTGTGCCAGTGAATATCACATAAAACTATTTGAACTAACAAGTTACAGTCAACAATGAAGAAATCAAAGTGTCATAAGCTTTGATTGTCTTGGCTCCGTAATCAACAACAATAGGGAAACTTTTCAATAGCTGTCAGAAGATGCAGAGGGTAAACAGCAAGAAGAACCTATGATATAACACCAAAAAGAAAATAAAAGTAGATATGTTGAGAACATGAATCTTTTCTGCTGCAGCTTATGGATATGAATCATGGACAATTTCACAAACTGACTGACACATGGCCATCCATGTAGAAGATAATTTGTAAAATGGAGGTAATACCTCTCCATAGCACAAAGTCTGGATTAGAGACCATGTGTTGCTTATGCAGCATGTTTATTCCAGAGGAAAGGTAACACAACTACATTTCTGGAACAAGACAAGCTTCAGAAGTTGCCAGATCAGCAATGTTTTAACTTTGCCTGTTGGAGCTTCCATCCTAGACCAGTTGCTCACCAGGGCTTAGGGCCTGGTCTGCCCCACCATGGGATTTTGTCTGTGTTTCTTTAGGTTGCATTTCCTCACACTAGGCTTTTACCCTCCCAACTGCACTCCTCCGCCCGAAGCTGTGGGCACAATGTGGGATGTCAGGTTAGGTGAGCTCTGCCAAGCGTTCAGCTCTAAGGGAAAGCAGATAGTCATAAGAGATGACTAAGAAGGATTGGCGTGGGGCTGGCTACCTCATCTCATACAAAACTAGTAGCAAAATCCAACCAACCATGAACAAGAATGCAAAGTGTTTGGTGTGAGTTTGTTCAGGGCTCGTGCTTCATTGGGAGATAGATCAAAGGCAGCAGAAGAAGAAGAAGTCCCTAAAGGTTGCACAGTAGACGCCCGATGGAGGAAACAACCTTTTTGATAGTCATAAGAGATGACTAAGAAGGATTGGCGTGGGGCTGGCTACCTCATCTCATACAAAACTAGTAGCAAAATCCAACCTCATCTCATACAAAACTAGTAGCAAAATCCAACCAACCATGAACAAGAATGCAAAGTGTTTGGTGTGAGTTTGTTCAGGGCTCGTGCTTCATTGGGAGATAGATCAAAGGCAGCAGAAGAAGAAGAAGTCCCTAAAGGTTGCACAGTAGACGCTCGATGGAGGAAACAACCTTTTTGAAAAATCTTATTCAGGCAGAGAGAAATGCTGGTTAGCCTAAGACGGTGGCATAGAGGAATATTAACTGTGGAATTGATCCAGAACACCAAAGACAGAGACTTGTGTAAATATTGTACGTCTACACAATTTTACAAGGCACGTGATAATGATGAAGATTATGAGGTAAAGCCAGTCAAACACCACACATTTCTTGGAACTGAATGAGTTAAAAGACAGTGATCTGGAAAGGCTGATAACTGAAGATAAGATCTCTGGAAAATGTCTGGAAAGGCTGATAACTGAAGATAAGATCCCTGGAAAATGTCTGGAAAGGCTGATAACTGAAGATATGATCCATGGATAATTCTGGAAAGCTAGTAACCAAAGATATGATCCCTGGAAAATGTCTGGAAAAGCCAATAACTGGAAAAAAAGGTCCCTGGAAAGTGTCTGGAAAGCTAATAACTGAAGATATGATCCCTGTAAAGTGTCTAGAATAGCTGATAACTGAAGATATGATCCCTGAAAAATATGACAAGGACTCCCTAGATGACAGTGGAGACAGGGACATCATAGAGTCTACATATGTTGCTGGCATAAGCAGGATGATTTTCCCAGGATCTGGATGCATTGAAATCAACTACAGTATCATGTTGTTCTGATAAATACAGGTCACATGATAGTGCTGACGACAATTTGAGCTTTGGTTGTTCAGTAGTTAGTGCACTGATTTACTACCTCAGCGATCTGGGTTGTTTTTTTTTCTCATTATGAGAAATGATTTTCCACCAACCGGTTACATTCTTGGGAAGTCACATAAAATTAATACTAGACAGTTCCTTGGGAAAATAAATCCTGCCCATGTGATGCTAGCCAAACTACTGCTTGTGTAATCAATCAATCATGTGCCATGCTGGAAAGCGTGGGCGGTCATGACTCGCCATTTCACTCGATCACCAGAGTCGTGGATCAGCTCAGTGTCCCTGTCTCGTCCATGCCATGTGGCCAAGCCATCCAGATATTTTCCTCTCGGTCTGCCTCTTGGTCTGTTCCCTTCAATCTTGCCAGTTGTCACTAAGTTCTCCAGTCCTTTTCTTCTCATTACATGTCCAAAAAATTTTGACTGTCTACGTCTAATTTCTCTAATCAATCTACGACTTTCATTTGTCTCCTGCAGTACTTGGTCATTGGTAATTGGCTTGTGTAAGCCACATAAAATATTGATGAACCACAACTTCCACAATACATATTAATGCCATGTAAATGAGGTTAATTTGCTACGGTTGTTATATAATAGTAACATTTAGCTTATAAATTTCAGCTTTTTAGTTGATAAATTTCAGTAATAAGTAATGTGTTACTAAAAGCCACAGATACTAGTTTATTGTAACATGTATTTTCTTTGTTTGTATAACTTGTTCACTGTGTTAATTTTAATCAATTTTGCTGTGTCATGGTCTGGAGCCCATAAATTTTACACCATCAAAATGGTTGATGAGTAATTGTTCATGTAAATTGATCCCGATTGTTGCAATGAGCATAAAGCATTTCGTTAAGTTACATTTTTCATGTACGTCTGCCATTTTTGTTAAAGAATTTAACAGAAAATCATTCAGATAAGAAAAAAGGGTTTCTGTAACCAGCAGTGCTAAAGGTTCTGAATGCTTTTGCTTTCATAAACTGTTGATATTGATGTATATGTATCTCTGCTTTCATTGACTGTATGATTTCCAACCTCTTGTGTGTGAAGTTAGATATCTGCTCATTTCCTGTTCAGTTTGTGTGCTTATGTGCTTATTTGTAAACATGTTCTGAAGAATTAACTGTGAACCACATAGCAGTAAAATTATTTTAGAAGTATGGGGTATGGGACATAAAGAGATTCATCTGTATAGTAATATTAGATGTACGAAATATGCGGCATATCAGAGGTACTTTTTGTTTTCTAACTTTAGGAGCATTGCATATAAAGAGGTTATCTTATTTAGTAATAATAGGAGTATGAAATATGTGACATGTTGTTATTTTATTAACTTTATTGTAACACAAAGAGGCTATTTTGTCTAGTAGAGAAGCATCTGGCCAAGAAGTTAGAAAAGGGGTTATTTAACCTAGGTCATTGGCGAGAGAAAAATACGCCTCAGTGGGGGTTTGAACACATGAGCATTGAGCCCACAGGTAAGCATACTATCCACAGGGCTACAGCAGCTCTCATTTCTAGTAGCTTTCTGTATTTCTCGCCACTTCTAGTGGCATACAGTCAACCAAGAGTTAACCTGTTTTGATTGCTAACTGTGCAGCAACTGAATTTATTGTTTAAATAGTGAAAGAAAGGAGATGAATTACTTAAGTATTTATGTAGCAAAACTTTATGCAAATGGGTTGTTAATTACAACTACATATCCGCTGTTTGGGGGGGTGAGGGTTTGTGTGAGAAGCTGGCAATATTTTCAGTGTTTTGCATGCAACGTATTTTAGCAAAACTGCTTCTCTCTCGCGACATGAATATTAGGCGTGTGTCATGTTGTTATCTTATGTTTTACTATACCTTCTTGTTCCTTTATTGTTGTGAAATTAGTTTTAGACATTAGTGATGCTGTTATCATGTTTTATTGTACCCTCTAGTTGTGAAAGGAACTTTTGACATGTGTCATGAGTTATCTTATATGTAGCCCCATTGTTTCCTTGTTCTGAAATAACCATTAGACAACATTGCTGTGGTTTATATTTTTCATATGTGCTTTTGTTGCGTTTTATTTATTTATTTTTTTCAATTGCCCCATTACTGCATTACATCTCTTTCATTTTTCTTTGCCCCAGTGTTATCATATTATTTGTTTGCCAAACTCTTTTTTTTCTGAATGCAGTGTTAAATCTGCTTTCTGCTTTGATATGGCTTTAGCTCTTTAACCCTCTGCTAGATGCTTTGCCCACCGAAAATTAGCTTATGAACTGAAACAACATTAACCCTCTCACACAGAAGAAACAGGTTATTAATCACCAGGTACCAAGAATGAGACAACTATTACTACCTTGATCACACAAACTAGGAGATCCTTTGCATATCAGAACAGGACACAACAGAGTGAGCAGTCACTTACACAGACTGAAGTGGGTCCCATCACCCCTTGTGCATGTGTGGATTGGATAACGTGACAGCTGAACATCTCTTTAAAGACTGGCATGTGTTTCGTCAGTTGCGGATTGAACATTGGCCCACAGAAAAACTGAAGAAGAAGACCCCCAGGAAAACAAAGGATTGAATCTGTAGACTGAGTGACCTAGCAAGTTGATTACCAGTCTTATGCAGAAGTAGTCCAAATAAAAAGACAAGATATGACAGAACCTATATGGATGAAAAAATAAAAAGCATGCAGATAGAGATGAAAGTTTTGACCGAAGTCTTTATCTACAGAACAACAAAAATGAAACAATAAAAAATGTGTAAAAAATGAACAACACAATAATACTCCCCTGAACAATCTAGATGTTGATATTATATTCTTAATATAAATTATAATCAATCAGTAGTCATCTCTTCTTGAAGTTTCTTCGGATATTTTGTTGTAAAAGAGTTTTTTTTTTTTTCATTTTGAAGTTGAGCCTTAAGAGCAATCTTTTTGCCTTACTTGGATTTTTTGGGGGTACATAAAGTGAAAATGCATCATTTTTTTTTTTTCCACATTGAAAAGACTAGGCATCCGATTCACTACACCAGGATCAGGAGCAAGTATACTCTGGTTCTGTATTTTGTATAAATATAATAGAAGCATATGGGACCTCTAATGAGAACTGGGGCCAGTCACTCATCTCATGATGTTTTGAGAAAGGCTTTAAAACAACTTAACTTTAAATCTACATTACCCTCTTCAAAGTAGTTCTCTTATAAAGCTGCACACCACCAGAGATGTTGCTTTCACTTCTGGTAGCTGCTAGACTTCTTCAGTTGAACATGCTTTCAGCTGGTCTGTCACTGACTTTTATGTGTTGTCCTTAGTTCCAAAATGTCCACATTTATATGGAATTTGAATTTGAGGCAATGGAAGAAGTCACACAGACAGAGATCAGGCAAGTATAGGGGCTGCAGCATCTGTTTTGGTAAACAAACAAATTTGTTCACACTCACATATGACATTGTAAGACATGTAAGACATCACTGCTACACACTGGAAAAGCTTTGCTGTCAAGTCATGCATGGTATATGTTTTGGTAAACAAACAAATTTGTTCACACTCACATATGACATTGTAAGACATGTAAGACATCACTGCTACACACTGGAAAAGCTTTGCTGTCAAGTCATGCATGGTATATGTTTTGGTAAACAAACAAATTTGTTCACACTCACATATGCCATTGTAAGACATGTAAGACATCACTGCTACACACTGGAAAAGCTTGCTGTCAAGTCATGCATGGTATATGTTTTGGTAAACAAACAAATTTGTTCACACTCACATATGACATTGTAAGACATGTAAGACATCACTGCTACACACTGGAAAAGCTTGCTGTCAAGTCATGCATGGTATATGTTTTGGTAAACAAACAAATTTGTTCACACTCACATATGACATTGTAAGACATGTAAGACATCACTGCTACACACTGGAAAAGCTTGCTGTCAAGTCATGCATGGTATATGTTTTGGTAAACAAACAAATTTGTTCACACTCACATATGACATTGTAAGACATGTAAGACATCACTGCTACACACTGGAAAAGCTTGCTGTCAAGTCATGCATGGTATATGTTTTGGTAAACAAACAAATTTGTTCACACTCACATATGCCATTGTAAGACATGTAAGACATCACTGCTACACACTGGAAAAGCTTTTGCTGTCAAGTCATGCATGGTATATGAGCATGAGTCACAATAATCAACATCACTGCACTCAGGACATTCCCACGCATGCTCCGTCCCCTTCTTCCGTAGCCAGTGACAAGTTTCCAGGTTGATAGTTTCAGTGGCGGTTTGATGTCAAGTCTGCCTATATTTTACACTACTTGTGGAGTGTGATCCAGATCTTCTGCTTACTACTTGTCAGAATCAGCTTCTCCACATGTGGTTGAGAGACATGGACAATGAACAGAAGATTAAAAAAACATCTAATGGCAGTTGAAATGGGTTTCTGAGGAAAATGCAAAGTATAACATGTACAGACAGAAAAATCAATGAGTAAGTCCTACAAGAAGCAAATGAAAACTATAAACTGATTAGAGAAATTAGATGTAAGCAGCCACAATCTTTTTAACTCATTATGAGAAGAAATAAACTAGAGAACTTGATGACAACTGGTAAGATTGAGGGGTAAAGAACAAGAGAAAGTCAAGGAAGTAAATATCTGGATGGCTTGGCTACATGGCATAATCAAATCAAAAGCACAGAGCTGATCTACAACTCTGGTGGTGTGTGGGATACTTATTGGCATGGCACATGATGATGATGAAGTGTGGATCTTCTGACTGTTCTGCACTCTCCACTCAGTCCCAGAGAGCCTTTACCAGGTCAGCCTTTTTGTAAGTAGCTTGCCACCCAAATGAGCAGCAGGAGCCAGTTTATCAGACTGTTCATTTCTTCACACACCTGCATCCATGACCTTTGTCTCATCGGGGGATGCCAGCCACTCCACACGAACATACCAGATTCTATTTTATAAAGCATACTCTACAAGTCTGTTAAATCAGAAACTAGTGTATTTAACATGTCTTGCATGATACTTGTTAACACTATCGAGTTGAAACTTACACTTAACAATAAAGAGGTATGTTTCTACTGACATTGAAGACACAGCTTTATTACTACTAGCTCTCAAGCACGAGGGGAAGTCAATACGTAAGTCACAAATGGCTGTAGAAAAATAAATATGATAACAACTTGAAACCAGTTTATTTTTATACATACATTGTCCCTTTATTTCTCAAATGATTTCCACCAACATTGATACACTTATCCCATCGTTTTATCAGTCCTCCCAAACTGGTTGCATAGAACTGCGTGCTCTGTTTTCCAAACCATGTTTTCACTTCTAATTCAACTTCGGCGTCATTCGCGAAATGTTTCTCGCCAAGGTGGGTTTTCAGTGTACCAAAAAAGTGGAAATTGCTAGGGGCTAAGTCAGGTGGATATTCCAGAACTTCCCACCTTAGTTGGTTACTTTTCTCCTGAGTTAATCGAGCTGTTGCGGTCTGACATTGTCATGAAGAAGCAACACTCCTCTAGTCAGCAGTCCTGGAAATTTCAATCGATCATGCATTATGCCGTATGCTGAACCATGTGAGCACCCTATTGCAGATGCTACAGAGTCTATCGTTACTCGCCTGTCACCTCTAATTATCTCCTCCATCTGCTGCACAAATGCTTCTGTTGCAATCTCAACAGGACGACTAGATCGGATTTCATCAACAATTTTAGAACGTCCTTGAGAAAATTTTTCTACCCAGCTATGCACCGCTTTATGGGACAAACATTTGTCAGCATAAACAGGAAGCATTTCCTTATGAATGTCCTTTGCAGGCAGTCCTGTTGCCCACAAAAAACGCACAACAGCATGTTGCTCTTTGGTTGTACACTCCGTAGGTACAGTCGCCATTTTGTTTATGTGCTGCGCATGCGCATGAGACACCTAGCACCACCTGACGAACTGGAATATAAAGTTTGATGTTGCTGTTACCTGATGACACTTGTAGAAAACACCAACTACATTTACCTGCCATCCCACAGAACTGTATGACTTACTTATTGACTCGCCCTAGTAAATTTTCATGTGGTAAGTCAGGGTCTCTGTGGCTAAGGGCTTGCAAACGCGGTTTGTGAGCCTGTATGCCCAGGTTTGAAACACTGCGGTGCTGGTTTTTTTCGAAAAAGGTAGTGGAGCCGGTCGTTCAGAAAGCAATGGCAAACTACTGAACGTAAAATTTGCCCAGGAATCACGAACAGCGAAAAATGCTGGGGTTGACTGCTACGTCCTGTGAAGGACATGCAACTTAATTTTTTTAAGTCAGTACTGTTTAGACACACCATACATGTGAAGACCTTTCACATTACACTCCAGCAGTATCTGCCATGTGTTGACTCTTTTACCAGACAGTAAAATATACACCATTGTGGTGCTGTGGTTAGCACTTTTATTTACTAACACATAGTCCTGTATTCAATTCACTGTAGTGGCATGGTTAAAGGTTTTTAAAATGACAAATACAGCAGTAGGTCGACCCAGCTTAATCAAATGAGCACCAGAATTATGGGAAAGTAAAGGTTACTGACAATACAGACCACATTACCCAGCATGCCAGTCAGTCATGCAAAACATAATCCTAATACAGTATTCTCAGTATGCCTTTTTGGCAAGTAAATGAGCTTTACTGTTTCCTAATACTATAATACATTTAAAAAAATTATTAGAATAGGTCTGTTAGTGTATTTTCAGAGGCTACTGATGTGAATGCTAGTGAAACATGTATATAATTAAAAGAAAGCGTCACATGTTTTCTTATGGTGCCCTCTTTCAGATGCTGATATTCTCTTGCTACGAATGACCAGAATTGGTGTGCTGTTGGCTTTCAGGTCTCTAGCACAGGAAGCACTCAATGACGTAAGTAACCTCATCAGAAGTGTTAGCAGTTTATATTTCGTCTTATCCTGTCTTTTATCCCCTCAATGGAGCACAGGTCCTTAACTGATTCAGTTTCAATGGAAAGGATACAGAATGAAGCTATGCGCATTATTCTTGGATGTACAAGAGATACAGCATGCAGGGCGATGCGCTACCTTCTTGATTTTCCAACCATTGAAGAGAGAATACAAGGTTGCAGGGCACGCGCCTACCTCAGAATTAACGCAAACACACAACATCCACTGCATAGTGAAATTAGGAAGGTGAAGGGCAGCAGGTTAAAAAGAGGACGGTCGTGGATGGGTCAAGCCGAAGACATTCTTCAACAGGTGTGTTCACTTGAGGACTTAGAACCTGGCGAGGAGTGGGTACAAGTGCCAACAGACTTCTGCACATCCTTTTCAGTTTGCATCCAACTAGATAGAAAATGCAGACAAGAAAATCCGGCTGCTGTTGAGGCTGAAGTACAAGCGTTGATTTTCGAGAATTCGCTAGACGGTGACGCGGTCATCTACACAGATGGGTCGGTCGTCCGACATGTGAGAAGCTCATGGGCCTTTACAGCTCGGGCCGGAGGGAGAATAGTGAAGGAGGACTCTGGTGCTTTCACTGAAACCACAAGTAGCCTGACCATGGAAGTCATGGCAGTAAGTAAAGCAATAACATGGCTCGAGACACAGACATTCACTAGGGCTTGTTTCCTTAGCGACTCAATGAACATGATCAAGAGGATAGAGGAGGGGTCGATCCGAAGAGAATGGTTGCTGCCTCTGGAGCGGTCTCGGCTGGCAAAGATTAGTTTCATCTTCGTGCCAGGGCATGCGGGAGTACAAGGAAATGAGCGGGCTGACAAGCTCGCAGGTGAGGCTACTGTGGAGGGCAGACGTGCCATGGACCAGGCCGACATTCTGAATGCTCTACGAGAAGTAAGACTTTTGCGAGAACCAAGTGATGACTGTGAATCTACAACAATGGCCAGACTGCGAGAGCAGCAAATTAAAAGAGGGGTGGCCAAACAAGAACACTACGCAGGAAGCCAAAGAAGATTGATAAACCAACACAGAACTGGCGTCGTTAGCCGCTACACGTTGCGGGATTTGCTGAGGAGGGGATCCGAGCACTTATGGACTGAATGGTTCGATGTGCAATGAGGATGATCTGTCGACTAACTAACTAACTAACTGATTCAGTGCCAGCAAAAAAGTTGGTTTGGACCAAACATGGTGCACAATCAAATGGACAAGTGCTATAATGTAAATTTTCATTCACAGAGCATTATAATTGTGAAAGTACCATGAAACAAAACAAATAACACATTGACTCTTGTACGGCGATATAATACAGTTCAGTCCAAATGGTAAGTCATATATGGTGATATATTATCCTTTGGCACAAAATGAAGCAAATAACACATTGACTCTACTACGGCAATATAATTCCTGGTTCTCTTACAGATTCTGGACCAAAGAATTCCTTTCCTGATTGGATCTATTCGTGATATCCATCATCATGTACCAAACAACAAGGATGCTATGGTTAGTATTACATTTCTTGTAAATTATCAAATCTCACCATTTTGAAAATTGTGAAGGAATGACCGAAAATATTTGGCTAATCAGATTACCGTAAATGCTTTGTAGAAAAATCACAGAAAATTCTTTTGTAGTCTGATGACTGAAAATGCTTTGTAGATAAATCACTGAGAATGACCAAATAACTACATGTTTTATAGATTAATCACTGAAATTTTTTTGTGTTTGTTTTTGTAGAAAAACATTAGTAGCCTTGCACCAGTAACTACATCATATATTAGCATAGCATCATTTTTAAATTTTTTTATTTACCACTGTTATTTTAATCTGCAAGCCATTTCTTATTGTGTCCTATTTAAGTCACTATCACTTTTGCTAGTTTATGATTTTGTAACAAGCCTTCTAGTCCGACTTTTTTCTATTGTTTTTTATTATTTGTTGTTTTTGGCTTCTTTTAAAGACTATTTCTTTAGGAACATTCCGTTATGTGATCTATAAATATGTATTCTACAGAGGATAGAAAATATCCTGCTGAATACTATTAGAAATCATAAAAATATTTTTTGTTTAATTATATATTAGAAATTATTTGCTTGATCTCTTAAAACAGCAGACATATTAATTAAATAGTGTTTATATTTAGTTCGAGGAGCGGCTAAGAATGTTGGGTTTTCCTTCACGAGACAGGTTTGCATCCTTAGTAAGGTGTTGATTTTTTTTCTGTCTGAGGCAAAAAGAAAACCCTAACCTGCACATTTTCTGATGACTGCATTAGCCAGGCGGCCTTAATTCCTCAGGCTCAAGGACACCCCCTTCCCCCCTTTCCCCTGTTTTTTTGTTTTATACATCAATAGTAGTCTTCCCCTCACCTCTTTTTTTGGGGATATACTTTTTAATAGTAATTCTTTTTCCAAGCCTTAACCCCTACACACTCCACCCCAGTCATCATTATCATGCACCATGCCGGTAAGCATGGGCAGTCATTGATCACTATCTCACACAATCTCCTGTCACTATCTCACACAATCTCCAGTCACTATCTCACACAATCTCCATTCACTATCTCACACAATCTCCAGTCACTATCTCACACAATCTCCATTCACTATCTCACACAATCTCCAGTCACTATCTCACACAATCTCCATTCACTATCTCACACAATCTCCAGTCACTATCTCACACAATCTCCAGTCACTATCTCACACAATCTCCATTCACTATCTCACACAATCTCCATTCACTATCTCACACAATCTCCAGTCACTATCTCACACAATCTCCTATCACTATCTCACACAATCTCCAGTCACTATCTCACACAATCTCCAGTCACTATCTCACACAATCTCCAGTCACTATCTCACACAATCTCCATTCACTATCTCACACAATCTCCATTCACTATCTCACACAATCTCCAGTCACTATCTCACACAATCTCCAGTCACTATCTCACACAATATCCAGTCACTATCTCACACAGTCTCCAGTCACTATCTCACACAATCTCCAGTCACTATCTCACACAGTTTTCTCCAGTCACTATCTCACACAGTCTCCAGTCACTCTCTCACACAGTCTTCTCCAGTCACTATCTCACACAATCTCCAGTCACTATCTCACACAATCTCCTATCACTATCTCACACAATCTCCAGTCACTGTCTCACAATCTCCAGTCACTATCTCACATAATCTCCTATCACTATCTCACACAGTCTCCAGTCACTATCTCACACAATCTCCAGTCACTATCTCACACAGTTTTCTCCAGTCACTATCTCACACAGTCTCCAGTCACTCTCTCACACAGTCTTCTCCAGTCACTATCTCACACAATCTCCAGTCACTATCTCACACAATCTCCTATCACTATCTCACACAATCTCCAGTCACTGTCTCACAATCTCCAGTCACTATCTCACACAATCTCCAGTCACTATCTCACACAATTTCCAGTCACTATCTCACACAATCTCCAGTCACTATCTCACACAGTCTCCAGTCACTATCTCACACAGTCTCCAGTCACTATCTCACACAATCTCCAGTCACTATCTCACACAATCTCCAGTCGTGCATCATGTCTGTAATCTTGTACCAATTATGCCATCTGGCCAATGCATTGGGCTTAAGAATTAAAACCTAGTCTTTCAAAGAATTCACCAATCGACCAAACAATATTTCTTTCTCTCTCATTAATTTTTGTTAAATGTAATTTTTCATATAATACTTATCATTTAATTGTATTACAGATATAGTTTCTTTTACATAGTTGTTCATTTCTCATCTGATAATGATATTAATATTGTTGTATTCAACAGCAATTTGTAAGTTGTTTTGAGTCTTTCAATTCTTTCAGTGTGTGTTTACAGCTTTGAAACTTGTTACTCACCTAGCTTCTGTAATAACAGAATTATAGTGCTTTTGCTGAAAATCAGTTTCATAATATTAATTTATGTTTCATAATTTTCATTTTGTAAACTTTCTGATGTCTTTGTTGGAGCTACTCCCTGGTACCAGGAGATGTCCTGGGACATAAAGGCAGCCAGTGGGATATAGACCACATGACCAATTGCGTACTGATTGGTCTATAAATATATGGTCTAGCACTATATAACCAGTATGCCTTAAGGTGTATAAACTGGTCCCATACTGACCTACTTACTGACATACTTACCTACCTACTTACTTATCTACCTACTTACTTACCTACCTACCTACTTACTTACCCACCTACTTCTTGACCTACTTACTTACCTATCTACTTCCTGACTTACTTACTGGCTGACTTACCTACCTACTTCTTGACTTACCTACCTACTTACTTACCTACCTACTTACTGACCTACTTACCTACCTACCTACTTCCTGGCTTACTTACCTGCTTATTTACTGACCTACTTACCTACCTACTTACTTACCTACCTACTTACCTACCTACTTCCTGACTTACTTACCTACTTACTTACCTACCTACTTACTGACCTACTTACTTACTTACCTACCTACTTACTTACCTTCCTACTTACTGACCTACTTACTTACCTACCTACTGACCTACTTACTGACCTACCTACTGACCTACTTACCTACCTACCTACTTATTTACCTACCTCCTTACTTACCTACTTACTTACAGACCTACTTACATACCTACCTACTTACTGACCTACCTACTTACTTACCTACTTACTGACTGACTAACCTACCTATTTACTGAACTACCTACTTACTTACCTACCTACTGACCTACTTAACTACCTACCTACTTACTGACCTACTTACTTACCTACCTACTTACATACCTACCTACTTACTTACCTACTTACTGACTGACTGACTTACCTACCTATTTACTGAACTACCTACTTACTTACCTACTTACTGACCTACCTACTCACTGACGTTTACTTACTTACCTACTTACTTACTGACCTACTTACCTGCCTTTTGTACCTTGCCATCTTGACAGACGATAGTTTATTAGATTGTGCTTCTGTCACCAACTGGCTGGGGGTAGATCCCAGATGGGCAACCACTCAGCCAAAATCATTTTCTTCTACTGGTGTTTAGTTCTGGATGCAGTTTAAGATCCCCTAACTCTGTCAGAAGGGACTAATTACCACCCAGATCCCAGAGAGAAAACGTGGAACTAATGTCTTTTATGCTGATTTAAGACACTGTCCCTGATACTCAAGAAAACAGCCAAGAAGTGGCTCGTTGAAGATAGAATATATCTATATATATAGATGTGGCTGTACTTGGTATCACCAGAAGTGAGAAAGGAGGAGTTAAGACATGCAACGTAATCTGGTTACTTATGACTGCATAGGCAAGATACCTCCCGGACATAGATTCCCACTTCTGGATAATATGTGCGAACCCCCACTAAATGATACAATAATGTGTGTACTTGATTAAGCTACACAAACATTTATAAACATTTAGAATTATACGGACAAATTGAGTTTTAAAATACAACAACTGTGTTTATTATTGCTATTGATGATCATATGATGATGATGATTATATTATGGTATACGTAACTCATCTGGCTGAAAAGCTCAGAAGCACATAGGTCATGCTTCCCCCAGTGAGACGCAGTTCACTGTCAGATTGAAGGAGTCCAAATTGGTCCCTCACAAGGCTAAGTCACTTCCTGATATGGGTTGTTGACTGTCCATTGCTCCTAAGAGATCTGGAATGAAACGAACGGAGATGGGTAGTATCTACGTCTACACATCTCAAACACATATGTCTATACATTCATATAAACATACATTCAAGTCATAATATATGATGGTATGATGATAGATGATGGCATGTTACATAAACATATATCAGTTCTAACTAAATAAATATATATGTAAATATTCATAAAACCATTTAGAACATTTATAGCTCAAAACCTACATCATCACATACATTTATGTAATGGGGTGTTTCCCATATAAGTTCACCTCACTTACTCTTTCCCTTTCTGATTCATTCATACTGTCTTGTCGGAAGGGCTGGTCGCACAGTCCTGTCGAACATTAAATGCCTTTCCTGAATCTGTCTGGGATATTGAATGTCCTAAGTCATGTCTGTCCTCATGCAGACATCATGCAGACAAGGTGAACTGGTGCCATTCCTCAAACCAAGTGGTTTCACCATAATCTTGGTAGGCACTCAAAGTGTTGGTCCAAATAATCAATGTTAATTGGACGCTATCAAGAGACTGGTAGCTCTCAGGAATTTCTCCTAAGTAGTCAGTCTCCCCAATGTTTAACATCATACAGGATGAATCTAAATGTATCTCCTGTACATGCATAAGCCACACGCTCATGTAGCTTGGATAATGGATTTCTCCAAATTATCACATACAACAAATCAGAAAACCAAGTGGTGAATGAAAGAAGAAAATAAAGTTCACAGTGTAATAGTAAATCTAGAAACTGGAACATTAAGTACAAAGAAAATCCACAAGTGTAAAGTTTTGGAGAATATGCAGAACAAGAAACTACACAAGCCTTCAGACTAGCAGACAAACTAATCAGAGTAATGGTATTACCTGGGTTATAGCTAGGAAATCCTGTCATACGACATTGTATCGAAGTAACAAAACGAAAGGGTAATCTCTCACCAGAAATTAAAATTCCGGCTTCCCTGGTACACTATTGTGAATGCGTCTGAAGTCTTGCTGGCCACTGCTCGTAGTTTTATTCTATTCAATTCCTGGCTAGTTTCCAGGTTGGCTAATTAATATTCCCCTTTTCATTAACTCCGCCTATTTTTCCATGTAAGATGATTTACCTAGATGCATTAAGTGCCAAATTCTTTTCACCCCTCCTCCTTTCCTGTGAAGGGTAGTTTCATCTGTCAATCAAATTGACCGATGCCCCCCACGCCTGAAACAATGAAACCTGCTTTGGCGGCAATGCAGTTGCGTCATTACATTCCAATAGGCTGGTAACACCAGCCTTCCCGGTTGCTGGCAGGAATGTGTCAGCCATGTATTTCTACTTTGCCCCGTAGTATTGCGGAGAGGTGTTAAGCATCTGGTCCTAATTGCTCCTTTGTGGTGGCAATTACAGACGTCCCGGCTCCACAAAGTCTGGACTTTTAGATAGGTGTTAGGCCTGCATTAAATTGCCGTCTTTGGATCACACGGGGTTCTGTTGAACTAAGGTGTTAGGTGTCTATTCCAACCGCAGGCTTGTAAACTAACACGTCAATCTCAACTGACTGGCTCCGCGATGTATCAACGCCGTCGGCCCCAGCCTAGATTTCACACTTTGTCTTTCTCGTCCCTTGTACTGAAAACAATGAGTTTTCAACCTTTGATAGCGCCCGCCCCGACTGGTGCCGTGGTGTCTGGGTTTTAACTTTGATCTGGACATCAAAGCTTTCTCAGACCTAGCATTACAGAAATGATGGGGCGTGCGTGGTCAAAATGTATTTTCCTCTTGTTTTCAAGTTTATTGCATTTCTATCATTTTCTGGTGGACGTTTATGCTTTTAGAGAATGATAGAAAAATATTGTGGGCACTGTAATTCCTTGAAAACTTGTGTAATTATGATGCTGCCGGGGCTGTCCCGCCACAGCTTCAAAAAGGCATAATAACTACAACCCGTTGCGGTAGCGAATGTGACTGATAAGGCCAGTTCACGCTGTAAATGTTTGTTCACAATGGATGCATTTGAACACATGGTCATTTCCACCATCATGCACCATCTTATGTCTCGCACGCTCTGTGTGTGACTTATTTGCAATCATTTTCTCCTTCGTCTTTATTCCATTTCTGATATTTGCCCTCCATGCAACATGATCTGCGGCGGCTTGCTCCCAATGTGCATTATCACTGCCCGTGTCAATCATGTGTCGCTTACACACATCTTTGTATCGTAGTATAGGCTGACCCTAAGATCTCTTACCCATCTGTAATTCACCAAAAAAGATGTCCTTTGGTATTCTACCATCATCCATCCTCCTAGCATGCCTTATCCATCAAAGTCTATGAAGACTGAGCATGGAACAAACCATCACACAACCTGATCTTTCCAATACTTCAGTATTTGTGATTTTGTCTTGCCACTTAATACCAAGTATTCTTCACAGACACTACATATGAAAGCTGTTTAAACGTTTCTCTTGATGTGGGTAAGTTGACCAGGCTTCACTGCCATAAAGAAGAGTACTAAGGACACAGGCTTCATAGACAAGGACTTTTATTTTGGTAGTAAGCTTCCAGTTCTCCCTGACACATTTTGTTAACCTATTCATTGTTGTTGCTGCCTTACCAATCCTGATGTTGATTTTCTGATCTAGGGATAATTTGCTATTTACCTGTGATCCTAGATATGTAAAATGGTCTACTATCTCCAATTCGGCTTTGTCAATAATGACATAATTTGTGTCTTCTTTTTGCTAATTGTTAAACCAAATTCAGAACAAGCATTGGAGAATGCAGATAGTAGACGTAATTCTTCCTCAGAATGGGTTCTAATTGCATTATCATCTGCAAAAGCAACTCTCTGATCAGTACCCTCGTAATTTTGCTCTTGGCCTTCAATCTCTGAACATTGTAGAGTCTGTCATCTGAGCGTAAGTGAATGTATATACCACCATACTGATCACAAAAGGCATATTTCAGTAGAAGTGAAAAGTATATATTCCAAAGAGGGTGGGAGCTAGTACACAACCTTGCTTAACTCCACTCTTGATTTCAAACTCTTTAGAAGTTGCACCATCAAACTTGATTATACCTTTCATGCCTGTGTGGAACGATTCCAAAATGGACAGAAGAGTTGGTGGGCAGCCGATCTTTAGTGCCTTGAACAGACCCTCATGATTAACCAAATCAAATGCCTTTGTGAGGTTTATGAAGCAATAAACAGTAGTTGATTCTGTTCAAGGCATTTTTCTTGCATTTTTTGCAATAAGAATATCATATCAATGGTAGACTGGTTATGTCAGAAGCCACACTGTGATTCAGAGTAAATTTGATCTCCCAGGACTTGAAGTCTGCGCAGAACAATTCTGGCAAATACTTTCCCAACAATACAAAGAAGTGAGATACCCCTATAGTTGTTGCAGTCGCTCCGATCGCCCTTGTTCTTGTACAGCGTTATGATGTTTGAATCTTTGAAATCCTGTGGGACTTGTCCTTCTCGCCAGCATAGCTCTATTAGCTAGTGGATCTGTAGAGTGAGTGTGTCTTGCCCACTCCTGATAACCTCTATTGGAATCCCATCCTTACCTGGAACCTTGCCAGATGCAAGCTCATTTATAGCACACTTAACTTCTGTTATGGTGGGAAGTGTATCCAGGTGGTCAAGAGTTGGTAGAGCCTCTATGGCGTTGAGGGCATCATCCGCTAGTTTGATCTGACTTTAGTAAAGCTCTAAATAGTGCTCTACCCATCTATCCATCTGCTGTTTCTTATCAGTGATGATTTCTCCAGTCAAGGTTTTCAGTGGTGCACTTCTTTTGATCATTGGACCACAGGCTTTCTTTATCCCTTCATACATGCTTCTGATCCCTTATCACTTGCATTTTGAATGGACTCACATAACTTGATCCAGTAGTCATTTGCACACTGCCTGGCAGCCTTTTGCACATCTTTCCTAGCTTGCTTCAGCTCACTGAGTGTTATGCGTTGTTCTTTCCGTGTTTTTTAAGCAAGCTATCTTCTTCTTATCAATCAAGGGCTGCAGTGTCTGGCTGTTTGCCGCAAATCAGTCCTGCCTTGTATGATCCACCGTGCCGTAAACACCTACCGCTGTTGTATAAAGCGTTTCCTTAAAGTTTACCCCACTTTTCACTTGCTGTACAATTTTCTGATGTATCTGTGAAAGCGTCTTCAAGTTGCTGTTGGAACTCAAAGCACTTAGTAGAATCGTGAGTGTTAATAATATTAATCCTGGGGCTAGATTTGTGTTTAGCTGTGTAGATTCTCTTTGGTCTCAGTCTAACCCTTGCAACAACCAAAGAATGATCTTTATCATAGTCAGCACTGTGGTAACTTCGAGTTAATGATGTTTGGTTCAGATGTTGTCTGCGTGTGATGATGAAGTCCAGCTGATGCCGATGGCCGGATCTTGGATGTTTCCATGTGACCTTATGCATTTCTTTTGTTTTAAAAAAGGAGTTTGTAATACATAGGTTATTTCTGGTGCAATGCTCCAGCAGCCTTTGCCCATTTTCATTCATGCAACCGATGTTGTATTTTCCAAGGCACACTGGCCATGAACTCGAGTCCTTGCCCACACGAGCATTGAAATCACAGAGCATATAAATGTTGTTGGATTTTGGAACTGCCTTGATCACAGTCTAACTCTAGAACGAATCCTTCACATCATCAGAGGAAGTGAGTGTCGGTGCATATGCAGTGATAATGGTGGCAAAACCACAAGAGGTTGCCAAGCGCAGGGATAATAGTCTTTCATTACCTCCAGCTGGAATTTCAATCATTCCCAGTAGCCAATTCTTCACTGCAAAGCCCACACCTTGTTGCCTTGTTTCTACCTGCCCTCTACCCTTCCAAAAAAAGGTGTAATTGTTTTCCCTGTGTGACCCTTCCTCAGCGAGGCGAGTCTCCTGCAGGCCAGCAATATCAATGTTAAGATGGTTGAGTTCGGCATCAATCACAGCCGTTTTTCTCACATCGTCAACATTCGTCAGGTCAGTGGAAAATCCTGGACACATGGTTCTTACCTAGTTTGAAATCCGAAGCTTGAGGTTTCTATTTTTCTTTTTAGTAGTAGCTGCTGGTGCATTGGTTTTACAGCCTGCGATTAAGATTTTGTCCTAGCCCCAAGCACCCATTGAAGCAGGCAGGCTGTGATGGATCAGCACCCAATTGGCCAGGTCTGCCCAGCTTGAGGCGGGCGGTAGCTGATCAGTGACACCTGTAGGTGTCTCCCACCGTCAGAGGCAACCCGTGGTGCCCCATGTCTACGCTAAATGACAAGAACTTATAACCTTTAACTGCTACCTCTCGCTTTGATTCCGAGACTGGTTAAGACCAGGGATGGAGTTATACCTCTCCATAGCATACTTATCTGCCTACTTACTGACCTACCTACTTACTGACCTACTTACTTACTGACCTACTTACATACCTACATACTTACTGACCTCTTACTTACCTATCTACTTACTTACTTACCTACATATTTACTGAATTATCTACCTACTTACTGACCTGTTTACTGACCTACCTACTTACCTACCCACTTACTGACCTACCTACTTACTTACCTAACTACTTATTGACCTACCTACTTACTTACCTACCTACTTACTGACTGACTACTTACCTACATACTTACCTACCTACTTACTTACTGACCTACCTACTTACTTACCTACTTACTGACCTACCTACTTACTTACTTACCTACTTACTGACCTACCTACTTACTGACCTACCTACTTACTTACTTACCTACTTACTTACTGACCTACCTACTTATCTACCTACTGACTGACCTACTTACCAAACTATATACCTACATACTTACCTACCTATTTACTGACCTACATACTTACCTACCTACCTACTTACTTACCTACCTACTTACTTACCTACCTACTTACCGACCTACTTACTTACCTACCTACTTACTTACCTGTCTACTTACTTACCTGTCTACTTACTGACCTACCTAATACTCACCTACTTCCATACTTACGTATCTACTCACTTACTTACCTACTTACTTGCCTACTTACTTACATGCCTACCTGCTTACTTACCTACCTACCTACTTACCTACATCTTACCTACCTACTCACCTATTTACTATATACTACTATATCCCTAATATGCTATGATGGCATTGAAATGTGGTGCTATGTCTTTACTGTTGTGTATTCTGATAATGCTTCTAACACATTGACCAGTGTGTTGCTACACATGTGGCCTAATGCTGATATAAATCTGATATTAACTTTTAAAATCTTTATGTGTACATTATCATATATAATTCAAAACTGTTTTTATAACTACTTTATTGTTGTCTTCTTTACATTATATGCTACAATCTTCATATATACTACTTCTTTATATTAACTTACAAAACACACACACACACACATATATATATATATATATATATATATATATATATATATATATATATATATATAATATACATACATGTTTTCATGTGTAGATAAGTATAATTTTCTTAATTGCCTAAGTATTGTCTTAATAACTTCATTCCCTTTTTGTGAGTGAAGCAATGCTTATTAATGTGTTAATTTAACTATGGTAATGGCAATTGCTGTTACCCCTTAGACAAGATCTTCACATAATTGAACAAACACTCTAGCATGGTGTAGCTTGAGCTTACATAACCACCCATTTTGTTCCATGCCTGGTAAAGATGATAGTTACCCATGAGTTACAGGGGCCCATAAGGGAAGCAAAGAAAAGTATCACTGTAACCTGCCATGCAGGTCATAAGAGGTCACAAAGGAAGGTTGGCCTGTGACTGGCTACTTCATCCCGTAGAAAACTACCTGTAAAATCCAACCAATCATGAATAACTTTACAAATGGCTAGGAATGAGTTGGTTGAGGGTTATAAAGACAAATAAGTCCATGTGCATGGACAATGAGGACTCCTAATTGGATGAATCAACAGTAATAGTTAGAATGCAAACATTTAGATTGAAGATCAGAGTGGCCAAGGACAAGTTTCACATCAAATGCACAAGGATGCTCATCTATCAACACCAAACTGGCAGTTAGTTGCTTACTCTGATGGATTTATTGTGGGAAAAACCATAGCAACTGCGGACATGTTCAGAGCGAGTACAATGATGGTAATCAGTGCTATATGATGTCCATGTTCTGGCCAAGTCTTTTTCTCCTTATAGTCCATGCTGTGTGGCAATGGTGAACATGTCTGTCCACAACCTTCTGTCTCTTGTACTGCCACTCTTTTCTGATACCGACTTTTCTCCATACCATGATGTCAAACTGTCCAGCATCTTCTTTCTTGCCTCTCTTCCCCTCTAACTTTCCCATTGTGGTGACACTCCAATTTTACTCTTAAAGGACTGTCGTTTTCTGATGCAAGTGTTTCTCTTTTTGAGCTAACTTCTTTCAAACTACCTTCATTGTTTTTTCTATCCATCCACAGTGTTCTCATCATTTATCTGTAAAATCGCATCTCCTCAGATGCCACATAATTCCACACGTAGCTGCTAATTATCCATGATTTGCTTCCATACATCAGAAGTGGCTCACTATAGCTCTTAAGAACCGTTTTCCCTACCTAGATTGTCAAAAATAAATGGCAGAGAATATTCTTCATCTTGTGAAATGCTGCCTTTGTTTGAGCTATTTTACATTTAACTTCTTTAATACATTTTCCATCTGCTGTTATTAAAGTCTCCAAATAATTAAATATATCTAGTCAAGCCACTCATATTGAAATTAACATGGTGAGAATATGGCAGATTTTGTCCTGTTCATGTGCAATGGACATACACCGAAACTCTGCATTACTTTATTTATTGTATTTGTGTTCTGTAATTCTAATTCCCTTCAGGACACTGTTAATATGGTAAGGTAAATATACTGGTGCTTCTCAATGTCATCACCAGAAATGCCACAACCAATCAGTATCATCATCACCATTAATCTCCATTACCATTATTACCACGTATAGTATCATCATTGTCTCTGTTATCATCATCTTCTTTATCGTCACTGTCATCACCATCCTCATTGTCGTCATCATCATCAACATCATCACTACCATCATCATTATCATCATGGCAGTCAGGAACATCATCACTACCACCATCATCATCATGACAGTCAGCAACATCATCACTACCGTCATCATTATCATCATGGCAGTCAGGAACGTCATCACTACCACCATCATTATCATCATGACAGTCTGCAACATCATCACTACCACCATCATTATCATCATGGCAGTCTGCAACATCATCACTACCACCATCATTATCATCACGGCAGTCTGCAACATCATCACTACCACCATCATTATCATCACGGCAGTCTGCAACATCATCACTACCATCATCATTATCATCATGGCAGTCTGCAACATCATCACTACTATCATCATTATCATCATGGCAGTCTGCAACATCATCACTACCACCATCATTATCATCATGGCAGTCTGCAACATCATCACTACCACCATCATTATCATCATGGCAGTCTGCAACATCATCACTACCACCATCATTATCATCATGGCAGTCTGCAACATCATCACTACCGCCATCACTATCATCATGGCAGTCTGCAACATCATCACTACTGCCATCACTATCATCATGGCAGTCTGCAACATCATCACTACCGCCATCATTATCATCATGGCAGTCTGCAACATCATCACTACCGCCATCATTATCATCATGGCAGTCTGCAACATCATCACTACCATCATCACTATCATCATGGCAGTCTGCAACATCATCACTACCACCATCACTATCATCATGGCAGTCTGCAACATCATCACTACCACCATCATTATCATCATGGCAGTCTGCAACATCATCACTACCACCATCAGTATCATCATGGCAGTCTGCAACATCATCACTACCACCATCATTATCATCATGGCAGTCAGCAACATCATCACTACCATCATCATTATCATCATGGCAGTGAGCAACATCATCACTACCATCATCATTATCATCATGGCAGTCTGCAACATCATCACTACCACCATCATTATCATCATGGCAGTCAGCAACATCATCACTACCACCATCATTATCATCATGGCAGTCAGCAACATCATCACTACCACCATCATTATCATCATGACAGTCAGGAACATCATCACTGCCACCATCACTATCATCATGACAGTCAGGAACATCATCACTGCCACCATCATTATCATCACGGCAGTCTGCAACATCATCACTACCATCATCATTATCATCACGGCAGTCTGCAACATCATCACTACCATCATCATTATCATCACGGCAGTCTGCAACATCATCACTACCATCATCATTATCATCATGACAGTCTGCAACATCATCACTACCACCATCATTATCATCATGGCAGTCTGCAACATCATCACTACCACCATCATTATCATCATGGCAGTCTGCAACATCATCACTACCACCATCATTATCATCATGGCAGTCTGCAACATCATCACTACCACCATCACTATCATCATGGCAGTCTGCAACATCATCACTACCATCATCACTATCATCATGGCAGTCTGCAACATCATCACTACTGCCATCATTATCATCATGGCAGTCTGCAACATCATCACTACCACCATCATTATCATCATGGCAGTCTGCAACATCATCACTACTGCCATCATTATCATCATTGCAGTCTGCAACATCATCACTACCATCATCATTATCATCATGGCAGTCTGCAACATCATCACTACCATCATCACTATTATCATTGCAGTCTGCAACATCATCACTACCACCATCATTATCATAATGGCAGTCTGCAACATCATCACTACCATCATCATTATCATCATGGCAGTCTGCAACATCATCACTATCACCATCAGTATCATCATGGCAGTCTGCAACATCATCACTACCATCATCATTATCATCATGGCAGTCAGCAACATCATCACTACCATCATCATTATCATCATGACAGTCAGGAACATCATCACTACCACCATCATTATCATCATGGCAGTCAGCAACATCATTACTACCATCATCATTATCATCATGGCAGTCAGCAACATCATCACTACCACCATCATTATCATCATGACAGTCTGCAACATCATCACTACCACCATCATTATCATCATGGCAGTCTGCAACATCATCACTACCATCATCATTATCATCATGGCAGTCTGCAACATCATCACTACCACCATCAGTATCATCATGGCAGTCTGCAACATCATCACTACCATCATCATTATCATCATGGCAGTCAGCAACATCATCACTACCATCATCATTATCATCATGGCAGTCTGCAACATCATCACTACCACCATCATTATCATCATGGCAGTCAGCAACATCATCACTACCACCATCATTATCATTATGGCAGTCAGCAACATCATTACTACCACCATCACTATCATCATGACAGTCAGGAACGTCATCACTACCACCATCACTATCATCATGACAGTCAGGAACATCATCACTGCCACCATCATTATCATCACGGCAGTCTGCAACATCATCACTACCATCATCATTATCATCACGGCAGTCTGCAACATCATCACTACCATCATCATTATCATCATGGCAGTCTGCAACATCATCACTACCATCATCATTATCATCATGACAGTCTGCAACATCATCACTACCACCATCATTATCATCATGGCAGTCTGCAACATCATCACTACCACCATCATTATCATCATGGCTGTCTGCAACATCATCACTACCACCATCATTATCATCATGGCAGTCTGCAACATCATCACTACCATCATCACTATCATCATGGCAGTCTGCAACATCATCACTACTGCCATCATTATCATCATAGCAGTCTGCAACATCATCACTACCACCATCATTATCATCATGGCAGTCTGCAACATCATCACTACCATCATCATTATCATCATGGCAGTCTGCAACATCATCACTACCATCATCACTATCATCATTGCAGTCTGCAACATCATCACTACCACCATCATTATCATCATGGCAGTCTGCAACATCATCACTACCATCATCATTATCATCATGGCAGTCTGCAACATCATCACTACCACCATCAGTATCATCATGGCAGTCTGCAACATCATCACTACCATCATCATTATCATCATGGCAGTCAGCAACATCATCACTACCATCATCATTATCATCATGATAGTCAGGAACATCATCACTACCACCATCATTATCATCATGGCAGTCAGCAACATCATTACTACCATCATCATTATCATCATGGCAGTCAGCAACATCATCACTACCACCATCATTATCATCATGACAGTCTGCAACATCATCACTACCACCATCACTATCATCATGGCAGTCAGCAACATCATCACTACCACCATCACTATCATCATGACAGTCAGGAACATCATCACTGCCACCATCATTATCATCATGGCAGTCAGCAACATCATTACTACCACCATCATTATCATTATGGCAGTCAGCAACATCATTACTACCACCATCACTATCACCATGGCAGTCAGCAACATCATCACTACCATCATTATCATCATGACAGTCAGGAACATCACCACTACCGTCATTATCATCATGGCAGTCAGGAACATCATCACTACCATCATCATTATCATCATGGCAGTCATCAACATCATCACTACCACCATCACTATCATCATGGCAGTCAGCAACATCATTACTACCACCATCACTATCATCATGGCAGTCAGCAACATCATCACTACCATCATCATTATCATCATGGCAGTCATCAACATCATCACTACCACAAACAGATCATCATGACAGTCAGGAACATCATCACTACCACCATCATTATCATCAATATCAGTCAGGAAAATCATCACTACCGTCATCATTAGCATCATGGCAGTCAACATCATCACTACCATCATCATTATCATCATGACAGTCAGGAACATCATCACTACCGTCATCATTATCATCATGACAGTCAGGAACATCATCACTACCGTCATCATTATCATCATGGCAGTCATCAACATCATCACTACCATCATCATTATCATCATGGCAGTCAGCAACATCATCACTACCACCATCACTGTCATCATGGCAGTCAGGAACATCATCACTACCACCATCACTATCATCATGGCAGTCAGGAACATCATCACTACCACCATCATTATCATCATGGCAGTCTGCAACATCATCACTACCACCATCATTATCATCATGGCAGTCAGGAACATCATCACTACCACCATCACCATCATCATGACAGTCAGGAACATCATCAATACCACCATCATTATCATCATGGCAGTCAGCAACATCATCACTACTGCCATCATTATCATCATGACAGTCATCAACATCATTACTACCATCATCATTATCATCATGGCAGTCAGTAACATCATCACTACTGCCATCATTATCATCATGACAGTCAGCAACATCATCACTACCACCATCATTATCATCATGGCAGTCAG